>JABFPD010000605.1:0-10760 GCA_022817545.1 Cremastobaeus sp. ZL-2020 | reverse complement strand
AAGTACCATAAATCTGGTCAATTGTGTTATAATTATGTTTAGAAGTATCATAATGTATAGTAAAAGTTATGATATTTATAGTTTTTCTTTTAATACTTGGATTTTCCGATTAGGTTGACATAATGTATAGTAGTTTTTGTACATAATATTTTCTCAGTGTACACAATTATCTAGGAATTTCAATTATTTCTATTAAATATCACGCATTTTAAAGACTGTCCAAAATTGGTGTTTTTCTTCACAGCTCTTTTTGAAAATTAATCAAATCTTAAAAACCATTAGCACTTTATATTTCTTAATATTGATAAAAACTTTAAAAATATGTTCCTAGTTCATTTTTTAATTATATTAAGGTATTTAGAAAAATAGTACATTACGCAATAAATGCGTACAATATTTTTTATAACAAGTGTGACGAAAGTCGCTACTTTCGATCCACAAAAGTCATCGGGAAGTTCTTTGCATAACAGTGCTGTTATGAGGAACTTTCTGATGACTTGTGAGTCGAAAGTAGCTACATTCATTACATGTGTTGCGAAAAGAAATAACTATATTAACCTTTTTCTATATATAATACAATAGTGATTTCTTAAAATAATAAAAATTTGACCACATATTTTTTCCTACTGAATGGTAGAAGTCTCTCGATGGGATCATAGAACTGACTTCAGCCACTCCAGAAATCTCACAAAATTTTGTCCGCGTGTTTTTTAAAATTACAATGATTTAATTATACTACTTTAATAAAATATACGTATCTAATGTGAGAATGAAAGAGAAAGCTACTAGGGAACACGGAGAGATATTTGCATTGGAAAATGTAGCGCGACCACACACTATAAAAGAAGGAACAACTTTGCTCGATAAAGTCGGGCGTCTGTACATGAAAATCGCGTGCAAGCTTCGAAAATCCAAATTGCGTTCTCGCGCGTTAGTTCTCGGTGCTCATTCTGATGACGCTGACTTTCTAAGTCAAATTTTCTTTCCAATTATTCCGATTTCCATCCTCCAGCTTTTTGGTTGTCAACATATCAGCTCCAGCGTCTGCTAACAATGTCGAAATTAAGTAAACTACAAAACTATTTAACTCAACAGAAGATGTGTCATAGTACTAAAAAACTACTTCAAGAGATCAAAATCTATTCCTGAAAATATCATGTCGTCACAGTCCTGATCATCTACACATAGGGTTTCACAAACAGTAGATTCATTGTTGACTACAGTAGATACATAGCTTACGGCTGGTTTCCCAGTGGAAATATGTTTGGCGTCTAGAAGAATAATAATGCATTAAATAATTGTAAATCAGGAATTTTTTTCGAATTATTGGAAATATGTATTCAGTAGAGACCCTTGTATTATATTAGTAGTGGGGATAGTGATGCCCGCCTAGAGCTTTTGGACATTCGTCACTCACTTGAGAAAAAGGCAGCGGAGTGAACGAATTGAATAAACGAGTGTAATCATTGAACGTTTTGTTTTATTGTGTTAACCCATAACCTTTAACGCCAAAAGGTTATGGGCCCAGGAATCGCTGTCCACTGTGCGAATAGTTCAGCACATTTTCAATCTTGGTAAAAATTGTTTTAAACAAATTATTAGGTAAGAAATTATTATTGTGATTAAAAGTGGAAGAAGATAATGCATGAAGAAAGATACTTTTATTGAATGAAGAGAAATGTACGGTTCAAATGCATGAAGTAAACTGGAAGTAATTATTGAATGATAAATTAAATTAATATAAGGCAACGAAGAACTGATGATAGAAAAAGACGTGCATGAAGAAAAACACTGTTTTATAGAACGAAGAACAATAACTATTTAATGCATGAATTAAACTATGTTAAATTGTTAAGGATAAAGTGATTTAATAATAGGCAACAGAGAATTGGTGACGTCTTGTGTCGAAAAATGAGTGACAAAAAATAGAGATCGGGGAAAACAAAAGATATCTTGTGTAGCTAAAAGGCACGCGTGGCGCATGTTGGTTTCGGCTTACAGGGAGCGAGTTGCGAAGCTGTGATGACGCATGCTCGATACATTCGTTGCTTTTGAAAAGATTGCTTTCAGGAAAAGACCTGTTGAAATAAACTTATCTAATGCTTATATTACAATTCCAGCAAACAAAATGAAAACAATTTTAACTCCGACGATCAAAAGGATCGTTGCCAAAATTAAAGAAGCGCTTGAAATTGAAGGGCAGGATGATGAAGTTGAAATCCTGATTGAAAAAGATAAATGCATTTTAAAGTTCTCAAATGGCCAAGATATATGCTTAAGTATGTATTCTACAAAATGAATTAAATCATGATTTACATATCTAATTAATGCATTTAATATGGAAATTCCATATCTCTTTTAATTAACAACTAGTTGAAAAGTAACGATGATTAACGATGATTAACGATGTAACGATGATTAACGATGTAACGATGATTAACGATGTAACGATGATTAACGATGTAACGATGATTAACGATGATTAACGATGATTAACGATGATTAACGATGATTAACGATGATTAACGATGTAACGATGATTAACGATGATTAACGATGTAACGATGATTAACGATGTAACGATGATTAACGATGTAACGATGATTAACGATGATTAACGATGATTAACGATGATTAATGAAAGAGCAATGAACAATGTCACAAAGTTTTATGTTATGACAATAGATGTTCATAATTAACAAATAATTTTTCAACTAGTTATTTTAAAAATTCCTGGGTTGTTATTGTTCGAAATAAATTGTGTTCATTTATTGACAACAATGACAACTAGGAGTTATTTCAGATATATATATATGTCTTATATATAAATGAATAACTCTGTTTCGAACTATTCTAGTTTGTGTTCAACGAAAATAGTTCTGAAGCATCAAATTGATCTCGCATTAAATTTGCTTAGTTAAAATAATTAAAAATATGTGATTATTCGAAGATTAAACGAAGTTATTAAAAAGTTGTGTTCATGCAGGTCGAGGAACACTGAAAACAGATTTTGATCTGATACGAGCCGAAATAGCGAGTTTCAATGAAAGCCAGGAAGTAAACGATGGTAACAGAAAAGTAAACAAAGTGGCTGAAATCGGACCGACGACTGAAGGTCAGAATGAAGCGGTCATATCAATTGAAAATATTGCTTTAAATGAGGAAACAGAAAGTACGATGAATAATCAAAGCACTAGCCGCAATCAGTCAGGTATATAAATAATAATAATAAAAAATATATATATATAAATAATTAAATAAACAAAAAAAAATTTATTTAATTAAGTAATTTTCGTAATGAATCAACCAATTTCAATTGATTGATTATAAGAAACGATGTTGAACGATGATAAATTTCAGGTACAGCGGATAATTTAACTCTCTCCAAACCAAACGAACCTAGTATGTCAGATGTAGAAAAAATAAAATTTATGCAAACAATGATGGATAAAACATTGACTCTTCAAAGGCAGTTACAGGAACAAATGAAAGAGCATATGAGAATAAATAAGGAACAGCAGAATATATCGCGTGTGAATAGGGCAAGATCAGAGTCGGACACCAGATACGTGTCTGTTAATTCAAGAAATTTTGATTTGAACAACCAAAATTCCATTTCTCAGATAGGTCAAACTGCTACTCAAAATCAGGCAAATCAAAGCTCAATTAATCAAACTATTATACAAAACCCAAGTACTCAAAATATAAATCAAAATATCTCATCACAGTTGAATACTGAACAAATCAATTTAAATTCAAGAAGTAATTTAAACAATCAATCTAATTTTGCTAGAATTCTTTCAGATGCAATTAACATTGAACTTGTTTCTAAAGATATTAACATTAAAAGAGACTATAAATTAACACAAAAGAACAGATTTGAAAACTTTCAAGAATTCTTTTATTCTGAACTAAGAACAATAGATCTCTTATATGTAATTGACAAAAACATTCCACCTCCACACAACTTAACAAATGACAAAAAAGATAAACATATAAACAAAGTACGAGATATCCTTATCAATAGAATTGATGAAATATACCAAAGTAAAATTTTGCACATTAAAGATCCTATTGAGATTTTAAAAACATTAAAAACAATCAAGAGGTGTGAAACTAACTTAACTTCACAAACCATTAGACGACAACTTCACACTCTTCAATATGAGCCAAATAAGGAAACTGCGTTACAATTTTTAGACAGATTCGATGAAAAAATTAGAAACTTTGAAAGCTTGCCAGGAGAGGGACCGATGGGCGACATAGAAAAGAGCGATGCACTTTACGGAGCGGTTAAAAATCAGGTTCCAATGATTAAAAATGCTGATTATTTGATACGTAGCGACACAGGAAAAGGGCTAACGGTCGAAAAACTTAGAAACATGTTAATACAAGATGAGGCTGATCGCAAAGAAGATATATCGAGAAATTCAAATTCTGATCATTCAAATAAATTTAATTCAGTTGCCTCTGCTTCATTTGCGAATGCAGTGCGTTGTTTCAGCTGTGGAGAAGTTGGACATAAACATAAAGACTGTCCAAAGAAAAACACCGGGCTCAAAAAATGTTATGAATGTTTTGAACTTACTTATCATAAAGCAGCTGATTGCCCGAAAAGATTGAATAAATTCACTTCTCAATTCAGAGGTAGAGGAAATCGAGGTAGGGGTAGATTCGCAAATCGGAAGTTCAATTCGCGTAGTATTCGCGATTTCAAGCCAACCAATAACAGATATAACAAGTTTAAGTATAACAATCAAGGAAACAGAAATGGAAATCAAGTTCAAAACAATCATTTCAAGAAATTTGGTAGAGAAAATCGAAATTCTGATCGAAATAATTATAGCAACAAATACAAGCAAAGAACTACTCGTACTGGTGTCGACTCAGCTTCCAACGTTAATTTAGCAGAACCCAATTCAAGTTCACAAAAAGGTGGTCAAGGTATGTCGATTAATAAAAACTTTTTAAATCATTCCTTTTCGCTCAATGGTAATTCTCATTCACAAAGACGGCTCGAAAATATACATTATTATGCTGAAAACAACCTAGTAGAGAAGAACCTAGTACTGTTAAAAAGAAACCAAAACCTTAAATTAAAATCTAACCTTGACACGGATCAAGACTCTGAGCAAAAATTGTATATCACGTTTATAGTAGACTCAGGAGCCACAGAGCATTTAACGAATTCTGAGAAAATATTTGCAACTTTCAGTGATTCAGGTCTGAATATAATCAAGTGTGCGAACAAAGATAGTAAAGCAAACTTAATAGCAGAAGGTAGAGGAACAGTCGATCTTATTTCAACACAAAATAATTTAAATTTTCAATTAAACAATGTAATATATTCCTCATCCTTGTCGGAAAATTTATTATCATTAAGACATTTTGCAGAAGCAGGATATGCGATTCACCTAGATGACAAAGTTGTTGAAATTTATAATCCAAAATCAAAAGAAATCTTAGCTTCGGGAAATTATGAAAAACCATATTGGATAATTGAATTTCAAGTTGATGAAAGTAACTCTGTCGGTTTAATAACTGATAATAATTCGTCGGTTGTAAATGTAAATATAATGAGTAAAGACAATCAAAATGATAATGTAATTAATGAACAAACAGAAAATGAATCAACAAAACAAATAAACGACCAAGTATTGACAGAAACAGAAAGTACCGAAGAAATCCCAAATAAAATTACAACTGATATAAATAATGATAGTGAAACACAAATTCAGCAAAATTCTGATAACAATACACCCAAATTAGACGTAAGTATTTCCACTGACAATGACAATCATTTAATTTCAAAATTTGACATGACAATAACGGACAGAAAAATAACTAACTTAGACGACTTGCCAACTATCGATGTTTTAGAAAGTGAATCACCATTTAATCAATCATATAATGAATTTATAAAATCTAATAAAGCTATGCTGTGGCATGTTCGAATGGGTCATGCGTCCTTAAATTATTTGCGAAAGTTAAAAACCATATGGAAGAGTAATAAAGATTTACAGACTGTTATTTTTGACGACAAAATTTTAGATTGTGAAATTTGTGCAATTACGAAATTGCAAAAATTGCCCTTTAAAAGTGAGAGAAAACGAGCAACGAGACCTTTACAGATTATTCATTCTGACGTTATGGGCAAAATTAAACCAACGACATATCCGACAGGCTATCAATATATTTCTGTTTTTGTTGATGATCATTCGCGATTAGCTTTAGCATATCCTATGAAAACCAAAGATGAAACTGGTTATTGTTTGGAAAAATTTATAAACAGTGCTAGAAATTTGCTAGGCAAAAATGAAAAAGTATGCTATTTAAGGTCAGACCAGGGTACAGAATTTACAGGTGGTTATACGCAAGAAGTTATGTCACGTGAAAATATAGAACATTTACTTGCTTGTCCGGATACCCCTCAGCATAATGGCGTGGCTGAAAGATTTAATCAAACAGTACAGAAAAAGATTCGAGCATTTCTTTTTGATTCTCGATTGCCCCAAAATATGTGGGATCTGGCATTAAACGCAGCAGTTTATGTTTATAATAGAACACCCCATAAATCAATCAATTTTGAAACACCATTAAATAAATTTGCACCCGATTTCCATTTTGATATAAATCAAATTAAACGTTTTGGGTGTTTAGCTTATTGGACTGTAACTAGAAAACCAGAGACAAAATTTTCTGCTCGAGCAATTAGAGGAGTTTTAGTTGGATACTCCCCGTCAGGTTACTTGTTTTTAAATCCTGAAACTGGAAAATTTTTTGAGTCACGTAATGTTAGATTTAATGAGAAACTAGTTTTTGGTGATAAGTATAAAAAGGATTCTATTAAATTTTGGTCGTTGCCATCTGAAGAGATAAGTCAAACTGATTTGTTGATTAAATTGGATGAGTCAAAAGAAAGTGTCAAAGACAATTCGAAAACGGAGGGAGAGGTAAAACGTAAACGAGGTAGACCAAAGAAAATAGAAACGGAGGGAGAATTAACGAGGAAAAGAAAAAGAGAAAATGAACATTATTATAATACTAGAAGCAAAGTTAAAGACATTAGTTTTACGAATTTTACGAATCCTGAAATTTTAAAGTTTCAATTTTCATCAATTGAAAAAGAGTTTGAAGAAAATAAAGATCAGATTCAGGATATAATATTGCATAGCTTCTTTGCAAAATTAAACGAAGATCCGCGAAATTTTAAAGAAGCAATGGAATCGAACGAACGAAGTTGTTGGTTGAAAGCAATTAACGATGAATTAGATTCAATGGAAAAGAATAGTGTTTGGAGTCTAGTTGATAGACCAAAAAATAACGATGCGAATATTATTGATTCTAGGTGGATTTTTAAAAGAAAATCAGAAATAAATAATCAGATAAAATGGAAAGCCAGACTGGTGATACGAGGCTTTAAAGATATAAATTCGTACGATTTAAAAGAAACGTATGCTTCAGTGTCCAGGCTAACCTTAGTCAGAACGGTACTTGCCATGGTTAATCACTTCGATCTAGATGTGTGTCAATTAGACGTGAAAACAGCCTTCTTAAATGGTACGATTGAAGAAGACATTTTCATGGAGATACCTGATGGAGTCGAAGTGAATGACGAAATAAGAAAAATAAAAGTGTGTAAGTTACAGAAGGCGTCGTATGGTTTACGCATCAGTCCCAAACGATGGAATGAGAAATTTGCAGAAGTTGCTAATTTAGTGGGATTGAGAAATACCGATGATGAGCCATGCCTTTTTACCTGGAAATCCGGAAGGTCTGTGGTTATTCTACTTCTGTACGTTGATGATATGTTAGTTGCGAGCAATGATAAACAAAAGCTAAATGATGTAAAAACAAAATTAATGAGCTCTTTTGAAATGACAGATTTGGGAAGTTTTTAACCCTTCGTTGGTATCGCATTTTCGTTCATCTTTTTCACTCACCAAAGTGACCACTCAGATCTCTCTCTCTCTCTCATGTGACAGATCTCGTAAAAATGAATTTTTTGGCATGAAAAATTAAATTAACGTAATTTTTCAACTCTTATTTAGCAGCAAAGAATGTTATCTTTCTTTTCTTAGTAAAATTGCCACCTTACTACTTCCGAATATGCTAGAATAAGCAAAATAGCTATATAATATTATTAATATTAAATAATATAATATATAATAATATATAATATATATAATATATAGTATTAAATAATATAAATAATATAATGTATAATATTATTCAATGGTATTTTCCTTCAAACAAATTATGTATATGTTTTTTGAATGCATTTTAAAGAAAGTACTAGTTTTAGTGCAAGTTTTTTCATCAATGCTACTGAATGCAATTATTCTGCAATGAAAGTAATGTTTAAACTTGTTATACTGGTATTAAAATTTAATTTATTTCTAATGAGAATTTGATATTGAGTGTATTCTCATTTTTTTAATATTAAACTTTTTATGTTTTTGATATTATAACTGGAACAAGTCTTGACTTTATCGGCTTTATCCTTGATTAAAGGTTAACTTTCCATCTATGAAAGTAACATTAGATGAAATAATAGTAATTGTTAGTTTATTTTTCATTGTAGATTTTGCCAGCTACATTACTGAAACGATTATGAACTAAAAAAATTTTTTTACAGAAGTGGTATTCATTCTATAAATCGATCGCATCATTTATAGTTCAGTTTGGGCAATATCTTATATTCATAATGCAATATTGCGTTGTTGCAAGAATGTTCGATTTTCCAAGCTTGATAAATTGGATAGCTAATAGTAAACTCTCATTCATGAAATCACTATAAAAGAAGACCAATAAACTTTTTTAAGTATCTCCGTGTAGAAGAGGAGCTTAAATTTTCAATCACCTTTAGAGTGTTTTATGGAACTTTCTTCTGGAGACTGACATCGATTTTATCTACATATTATCGATTATATCTACATTTCACTAATTTGAAAATACAACTAATTTCCATTTATCAAAGCTGTACAGCTGGAATTACGGAATGTAACAAAAGGTACTTCTATTATTTTTAGAAATATTATTGCGATTGGTGGTCACTTTAATCGTTTATAGATATATGCTTGCATAATACAAAAAAATAGGATACCTATTGTTAGTTCTGAACCGACAAAAGATTTCTCACGTTTTAGTTTTCTGTAACAGTGCCATAACATCACTCACCACGTGTTGGTTAAGGCGAACAGCATTATAATTTTGAAAAAGGTAACAAATCAAAAAATCCGTTACTACGTGTGTATTTAGGAAAAATTCCATGCATTTAATTTATATATGTAAGTGCATTTGGCATTACTAACATTCTTTTTTGTTTCCTGAATAGCAGCAGCTTCGATAATAGCTCTTTGTTTTTATTGTTTATCAATTTACTTGTTATTATTGAGCATGAAAATCTATATAATATAGCTTATTATGGAATTAAATGTTATTAACTTTCATAAATGTTTTTGAGACCAAGGAAGAGTTGTTATAAAGTATGTGAACAAGAAGCCTTGTAAAAATATAACAACTATTTTAAAATTTTGCAACTATGTTGGAAATTTTTAATACGCCTCATTTTAATCCAAATATAGAAAACGTTCGAATATTATGCCATTTTTTTTATATATTCGAATATTATGCCATTTTTTTTATATATTCTAACTAATTAATTGTAAATTAATTACGTCCGTTCCAAATTGAACATTTAGAAAATGTAATAATCATAATGTCTAGTCTAGAAAAACTTTCAGTCGATTATAGCATGGCATTCAACGATTAACCCTGGTTCGAAAAAAGTGGACTGGTGCTAATACAAATTCGAACCATTTAATTATAGTATTTACAACTTTTCGGCTTACAGTTTTTCTGCGTTCAATACTGCTTGATAATATTTTACGTTTTCTGATTGTATACAATTAGAAAATGTACAATATCCCGCGTGGAAAAAATAGTCTGGCGTTAGTCTGGATAATAGTCTGGCATTAGTATGGATAACAGTCTGGCATTAGTCTGGCATTAGTCTGGATAAAAGTCTGGCATTAGTCTGGATAATAGTCTGGTATTAGTCTGGATAATAGTCTGGCAATAGTCTGGATAATAGTCTAGGCTAAGTATGGCAGCAGTCTGGATTAATTGTCTGGTTATAGTCTGGTTATAATCTGGCTCAGGAGCGAGTCCCAGACTTATTTTTAGTTTAATTTCCGGCTAGATTAAAGGGCCTAGATTTAATCTGGAAAGAGTTTGATAATTTTTAGCATGAATGCAGGCTGATTTGAGTCTAACGATAGTCTGGCATGTTTTATTTTCCGAGTAGTCTCGTGTTAACACTGAAAACCGATTTAGTGAAATTCCGAGTTTGGTTTTGTAAAATGGATGCCAGAATTTCCGCGGGAATTTTACCGAAGAAAATTGAAAGGAATTCATGTTGCAATTGGATTGTTACAGAACATTTTCTAATTTCAGAATTCTTACGCCAATTAGATATTACACTGTGTTTAAACAGTGATACTTTTAAATTCAATAATAAATTATATAACAAGCAGTATGTTAGTCCAATAACAAAATCTGCGTTTGGAGAGTTACGACTCCACGGACCCGAGTACGTTAGTGGGACAATTGTCTTAGGATAATTGTACCTCGGGTTCCTACACCTAGGTTGTTCGCTGGCCTGATAAGTCGCAACGTAAAACTTTTTATCAATGGAACGGGGAGCCGCTAGGCTCGCCGCTACATACTCCACTTGGAGTGTCCATTTAAACATGATT
>JABFPD010000604.1:0-10759 GCA_022817545.1 Cremastobaeus sp. ZL-2020 | reverse complement strand
CTCGAGCATCCTCAGTATAATACCCGCTAATTCACTTTTCACCCTGGTGCAGCCGGATTCTCGCTTAGCCGAAGGTTTTTACGCTAAATTTTCACTCGGCGCAACCCTCGTTACACTGACGGTGCGTGCTTAAGCGCTTTTTAAACGCGGCTTGTATGTTTATATCACTACCCACGTTCACCTTCCTCCTCATCCTCTTCCCCCGGATCCTCCTCGGTCAGCGATCCCGACCGCGAGGTAAGCACGAAACAATTAAAAGCTGAAAACGAGGGGCTGAATTTCACACACGGTGCGATGCTTTCACGCCTCCAGCATTATCTCCTTCTTTAATATTCATCGCGCGTTCTTTCAACGTGCCACCTCGTTCGCAATAAAAATCAACTATTTAGAAATTTCTCGTGTCGGATTTGTTGCATCGTTACGCCGTTCCGTATCCCGTTCTTTTGTCGGGTTATAACTTAGCGCGGGATTGGATAATTCATTGGATTAAGAGCCGTACCCATTCATTCGTTCCTGATTGTTTCGGAATTTAATATAGGATGACGATGAAATTTCGCTCCCGAACCGCAATTTTATAATTGCCTCTTTCACGAGGCAAGGTTACCTTCAGAATGCTTTCAAGAATCGGGAAGAGACTTTCTGTTCCAAACACTTGGAAATCCAACCACGTGTTCTTCTAGCCATTAATGCAAGATAGAATTAAGATCGAAGGGTAAATCAGTTTATGAATTGATACGGCTGGATATCCGTTGCCATCCTGAGATATTAAGGACCTCGGAGGGTAGATAAGATTAATTCATTAAGACCAGCAGCCGGAAGAAATTAAATTTGACCCTCAGAAGTTGTTGTCAAATCTTACGCTGATGCTTTCAGAAATCAATTTAATCCTGGTTGCACAGATTGAAAACACTTATTTTGTGTATTTGTCTTCGATTTTTTTGAAAAACATTTGTCCAACCTGATCGAAAAATTACTAAACAAAAATTCTTCAGTAAAATAAATTCAGTAAAAAAGAAAATCAGTAAAATAAATTGACACAAAGTGCGCGTCCAGAATATCAACACCAGTTGTCTTGTTGTAACGGAAACCCTCACTGTTTCACTTTCACCAGATATTATTGACACGTGAGTTCAATTCAGCGATCGAAGCTGCCGGCTTCGAGGAGATGCGATTCGCAACTAAATTTGAAACAGATATCTCATGTGCTTATCCTGGTCGA
This sequence comes from Cremastobaeus sp. ZL-2020, assembly GCA_022817545.1. NCBI lineage: Eukaryota > Metazoa > Arthropoda > Insecta > Hymenoptera > Scelionidae > Cremastobaeus > Cremastobaeus sp. ZL-2020. The sequence goes on along the minus strand of JABFPD010000604.1, from coordinate 9,540 downwards.
TCAGCATTGCACGTAGAATATTGTGTTTTCGGGAACCTGTTGGCCCCGTTGCACTTCTAAAGTGAACGACCGACTGGTCGCGTGAGAATCACGTCCAGGGCTAAACGATGTAAACAGATTCACTTTCGACGGCTATATAGAACATACGGAAATTCCCACAGGTTCTCGTTCGCATATCTTGACAACCTGCTGTTGCAGAATCAAATTGTCGACCAGTCGGCGAATAGTCACTGGCCAATCACTGGCAACATATACATTGCGAGAATTCAAGTAACTCGTATTTCGAGTTAAAGGGTAGTTGACCGCCCGACTAGTTTGCGCGTGTAATCATTTATGACTGTGGCGATCCGAATCTGTTTATTGTATAATTATTTACCAGCTTTAAATGCACTAATTTTTATAATAGTTGCAAAGAATTCTCAATTTCAAAAAAAAGTTTTTTAAAACTTGGTTTAAAAAAATTTGGTCAGGGTTTTAACAACAGTGTTAAAACAATTTTTTGGAAAGAAATTAAAAATTATTTATTATCAAAATAATAATTACGAACAATAACATTTTTAATATCGCACACTCAAAAATGTTATTCTAATGAAAAGAAATTTGTTGTTTTGTCTTTGTCTCTCTTGTGAAAAACTGATTCAGTTCTTTATAATAAAACGTTTTTTCGAACGAAACGAATTTATTGTTTCTAGAAAAATATTTTGTCCTTACAAAAATGCGTATACTGGTTATCAATATCAGATTCGGACTGTGACAAGTTGAATGGTTTATTGAAAATTTTACAAACAAATTTTATCATTCAATTGTCCAAACATTGAAATGTCAAATACAATTATCTTAATATTTTTCATTATTGTCGTTAAAGAGATTATTAATGATATAAACATAAAATTAATCACAATTTATATTTTAAAAAATCGTTTATTTGATTGTAGGCGTAGTGTTTTATAATTATTCAATTAATTTAAGGAACAATTAAATAATCTTATTTGTTTTATGTCCGCATTTTACTCAATATTATGGAACTAAGTATATAACTGTTATAAGTTTAGTTTTCATACAAGTCAAATCTTTTCCTGTCCTAACCAGAAAATCATTATAACTAAATCTATAATTATCTTGGTAGAAAAACTTATAGCGGAAGAAAATTGACTTTTTTCTCAAAATCTGACTCCGCCTTTATGAATTGTTATAATATAATGAAATTCAGTTGTTCACAATCTGATTCCGGTTAAGTCAATCTGCTATTTCTAAGAGTCCATGAATTTTTGCTCCTGAATACAATTTAATAATATATGTCACTCTGAGAACAAAAACGAAACAACGCCCATGTATTTTTTATGAGCGTTGTTTCGTTTTTGCTCTCAGCGTATCATATAAGAAATTTAAGAACTTCAGTGCAAAAACTTATGTTTTTAAAAAAACGTTTTTATTAAAACATCACAACATTGCAAAAACTGTAGTTTTATAAGAAACAAATTAAAACTGCAGTTTTTGCAGTGTTGTGATGTTATTTTTAATTCTCAAAATATTTGCAAATTACCATTTTGAAATTGAATAATAATAATAGTAAAACTGAAACAAATCAGTTAGATGTTTGCTTAGCATCGTAATTTGTTTAACAAGGTTACAGAGTTGGAAAAAATCATGATTTTTTCGAAAAAATCGAAAAAAACATGATTTAAATCAAAATCAATTTGAATTATGGCTTCGAAGATTGGAATCAATGTTTTTAATTTTTTCGATGAATTCTGTTTACAGACATAACGCTGTCAGCTCTTTCAGCGCTTATCCCGAATACGACAAATATACATTCTGAATTTGTTAGAACTGGAATTCTTACAAGAGTAGACAAGTACAGGCGTGACATTTACAGTGATAATTTCAAAATCAGATTAATATATTAACAAATCAAAAAAAGTGACAAGCTTCGAGTAAACAAATATGAGTTCTGGTGGAAGAAGAAAAGATCCAGTTTGGAATGAATATAATGAAATAAAAACGGAAAAGTATACAAAAGCAAAATGCAAAAGTTGTGGAAAAGAAATGGTTGGCCTAGTTAAGCGCATGATACAACATTTGAATGAGTGCCCAGTGAAGGTTCCAGAAAATATTTCTGAATATACGAATCAAGGTACCTATGGAATTAATTGTAACAAATTTTGCTGTTAAATTTAACTTTGTATGCTTTGCATTTTAATCTCGTTAATTTCTATGCTTTTACCTCAGAGTTTAAGTATATTATTTTATTTAATTAATTGTATTTGTTAAAGAATTTTATTTATATTTCGTAAATAAACAAAATTATGTTTTATTTTCAGATCGACCTCATCCTGTAAAAGAAGTTCCGAATCATCTTCACATTCTATACCTGCAAAACGTGTTAAAGTTCAGACTAACACGTTGGACAATTTTGTTTCTGTCGTTACAAGTGAAGAAAAACAACAATTAGACATTCAACTAGCTCGTTTCATTTATGCGACAAACAACGCATTTAGGATGGTGGAACACCCGGAGTTTCTAAAATTTATTGAATTAATTAGGCCGGGCTACAAACCAGCTGACAGAAAACAAATTGGAAATCAATTACTTGATAAGATTTACCAGGACGAACAAACAAAACTTCAGGAAAAATTAAAAAATCAAGTTGTTTGCTTAAATACACTGATGTTGATCTTATTCAATTTATCCATCTGAAAATTTGTTCATCTTATTCTTAAAGTGCTTGGGTTACACTTGTTACAACCAAAAGGAGTGATTGTAGGTTTCTGAAAATACTATTCAAACTTTTACTACATAAATATTTAATAATTTGACTACTCTAATTTTTTATTGACAGAAAAATGTTTTAAATACAATTATTTTACATTTAGCACTAGTAAACAATTCAAAAATGTTCTACAATATCAGTTTTATTACAAGTGGGATATTTTTGTCGGTATTCTTCTAGGCATTGGACAATGAATTGCTTTTGATCTTCGTCCTTTGTTAAGCATTCGTTATATTCTTCAAATAATTTGATATTCCGTTCGGCAATGTCATTAACTACTGTCAACGACCTAACTATTTCTCTATCATTGATGTAATCAGGGCTATTTTCCCATGTTGACGGATTCTCAGTTAACCAGGTTATACTTAAATTCAACTTTCGGAAAAAATTTATTGATTCCGCAAATATGAATTGAGAAATATTCTTCTGGCAAACTTTAGAAACTTGAGTCTCGTGAATCGACAATTTTTTCATTTCATTGTCATCTTCACTATCAACAGACAATCTAGATACCAACTCCTCTTTTTCTTCTAACGTTAAATTTGAATAAAAAAATGCCATAGCCGCTGAATGAGGTGTTAAATACCATAAATGGGATAAAACTTTCTTGAGGGCTGCAAGCGATATTTTTTCATCAATGAGCTTAAATTCGTAGCATTGTTTAAGTAGTCTTAAATCATTGCAAGGAGCTTTTTCTGGGAGTTCTGCTTCAAACCAGTGTGGAACATAAACCTTAACAATAAAAATGCAAATTTTCTTAAAAGCTTCAACATCACGCTTACTCAGTGACACTTGTTTTCGAAACAGAAATATTTTTAGTGAGTATATGGCTTTTGCCATCCAACGCGCATGATGCATAGCTCCGGGAGCACGAATTTTATAATTTTCATGACTGTCAATACCAAGAAATAGCAAGGATAAATGCAATAATTCTTTGTAATCATCGCGTTCAATGTTTAGCTCTAAATTTTTTTGAATGAATTCCTCAATGTATTCACGATCAGTCTTGAACGCAAGAACTATTTCTGGTTCGGATAAACTGGACTCGAATTGAGTTTTGTCAATTTCGGACCACTTATTCTTGAAACTTAGAAACATTTGTACGTTTGGCCCTACTGTTCCTGGAATCAACGCCTCAAAAACACACCGTAGAACTAATTCCAAAATATGGTGTCTACATGGAAAATATAAGATGTCTCTTTCTATTGATTGTTCTAGTAAAATTGCAGCGCCACTGATGCGCCCCAAGTTAGATGGAGTAGTGTCGCAACAAAAACCAACAACATATTCAGTTACACCCCATTCTTCTAATACACCATAAATTGCATCAGCTTGGGTTTTACCTCTCCCATCGTTCAATTTGGGTACACTGAGTAATTTTGTAATGCCGTTGCTTGACAAAATTATTGGCAAACGGTCAACGTTTTCTTTGGTAGACAAGTCTGTTAACAATTTACCATCCCAATGTACGATGACATTTAACAATTTTTCACTTTGAAATTTTAATTTGATTTCTTCAAATTTTTTCTGACGAATATCAATTCGTCTAGTCCGGATAGAAGATCTATTTACAATGTATTCATCTACGTTCAAGTTTGCTGCTTCAAGGACAGAAATAATCAAATGTACAGCATTTCTATCGGAAATTTTACACTTGTCCAAAGCTGCTACAACTTTTGGAGTAATAACATTGGTGCTTCCACGACTTCTTTTTGGTGCTGGGCTTGATGAGCTCGATCTCATACAGTCAACTTCACATCCTTCGAAGCTCTGCGATAAATTTTCAACAGTTTTGTCGGTACTTTGTGACGATGAAACAGTAGATTGAGATTCTGAGCTTCCTATAAATTGATTGGAATTGAAAATGTAATTGAAATGAAATTAATTATTTTATCAATTATAAAACTAGATATACAGGTATCGAACAGATAGACGAGAAAAGTTTAATGTATAAGCAGATGGTAGAAAATAGTTTAGATATCTAGATTTCGGAATTATTAACTTGATTCGATAATTTTATATAACTATTCAAGTTTTTGCTAACAATAATAATGAATGTTAATAATAATATATTTGACAATAAACAAAGAACTCAGTTCAAACATGTTAACATTAAAACTGACATCGCACTCGCAACAAAAAGTACTGCCTGACGTGAATATTACGCGACCGTAGTCTATATATTTTTTACAATAGTGTATCGAAAGGTACAATTTTGCTTGTCAAAAAGTGAGACAAAAGAGGTTGAAATCCGAGCGAATACGAAAAAGTGAGCATGGAATGAAACTAGGCCGTTGTGCGTAAGCTGCGCTTGCGCACAACGGCCTAAAAACCTTTGTGTGCAACACGAGACGAAATTTCCGATTCTCCCTCATGTGAACTCAACTTCTCCTCGTGCAGTAAACCTCACACTCGAGAGAATCGGCAACTTTCATCCCTAATGGCAAAAGTACTATTACTGATATTCGACAGTAGCTACTTTCGTTCCTCTGGCGACTTACAAAAGTAGCTTTCTTTCGTTCCTTGTGTTAAAAAATATTACGTACTAAGCTAGATGAACCATAGATACGAAATTTTCTGATACTCATTGTTTGATACTCGGGCGCAAGCGCCGTAGTATCGAAAGTAATTATATTCTCGCGAATGCAAACGTCAGTTTCGGCTCGGTATGTAAACTGCTCTCGGAAAAATGGATTTCCGTTTTCATCTCGCTTGGTAAGTGAAATTATATTTCGTCCTCGCCAAAATTTGCTAATTTCGTCGCTCCGGAAATTTCTAAAAGTTTCGTTCCTTTCTTGTATTTTCAATATTAATATGACTTTAACGTACATTTTTTAAACGAGATGCTTTTTAGTAAGAAATAAATATGTCATTAAAAAATTAAGAATCACTTTAGGACAAACTGTGCAAATTTATAATTTTGCAAAGTACACTATTTATAGGCTACAAAAATATAACTTACCTTGGTTCAAAGCGTGGAAATCTGATATCAAACCAACTCGGCCAGGTTTTCTTTGATTACATAAAAATTGGAATGTTGCTGAATTTACCATGTTACGGGCGTTAGCATGTGCAATGTCAAACAGATTTTCCATTTCTGCTTTGAATTTTTGTTTTGCTTCTTCTGATTTTTTGGAATAACTTTTTTGAAAATTTCGCCAATTTTGTTGTAGTAATTTAACTTTTTTGACGCAGTGAGATTCATATTGAATTGGAATTTTTACATTATTCCAAAAATGTATGACATTTTTAACTACGAGCTTTGCACCATCGTGAAGATTTGAATTCTTCACTCTCGTGTAATAAAACAAATTTCGAATAACATCCAATTGTGATGGTAATTGATCCGACTTAATTTCTGGAAGACTTTCAATCTGCATAAAATTGGCATAGTCTACAACGGCCATTTTCTCCATGTTCTCCATCAATCTATAAAAAAATATTAAAATTTAAACAAAGAGGAAATTTAATTTTTGTATATAAGGCGTGTTCTACCCGCTGTAAACGAAGACCGATTGAATCCGATAGGTAGCTTTTCGGTTTTTAATCGCTTTCAATCGTATATTTGAATCGTTTACTATTCGAACTATTCAATTAAAAGTAGTGGAATCGGTTACGAACGTTTAATTGATAATAAGATATTTTTAATCGCTCAAAATCGATTGAATATTCGAAATTTGTCATAACGTATGTAATGATCCAATTGTAATCTCAAAATTTGTTATTGTTCATACAAACGATGCTGATGTTATGTCGATAATATCATAAATACTTGATATAATATTGTTGGTTACTGTGAGGTTTATTAATGATATATTGTGCCCCTCGTGACTTTTTATTACAATTTTTTTAAATAAAAAATGTTCTTAAAAAACAACAGTTTTTTAAGTAAAAAACTACCTCAAAAATTGGTTTCGGTGTTAAGTTTGACACTTCTTCAGCATGCTTGTCACTTATGTACAATCTGTACTGTTGACAGTTAGGTTGCTGATCAAGCAGCCTATCTGTAAGAGGTTGTATCTGTGATAGGTTGCTTACAAAAGCATGCTGAATAAATGTCAAATTTGACTATAAAACCATGCATTAAGGTACATTAACTTAAATCACCTCTTCGACACATCTTTGATCAGTCTGTCTAAGGGGTGAATATAAGAAATTCATGCACAATTTATTGAATATTTTGTATAAGTATTTAATATTGTTTCTTTGCCAAGTGCAGATCGAGGTTTAAAATCCAATTTGAAAAATTATAATTTCTCATGAAAAACACGGGAGCCAGCATTCTCGAAGAAAATCGAATGCTTCTCTGCACCCCTATGCGCTCGAATGTGAAATGTCCCTAGGCAATCGATGCGGAAACAAAAGTGGTCCGCGCGAGATTCGAACCGTTCATATTACTGCCGCGCAAACGAATGACGAGAATTGAAGGTGGCCCAAACAACGTGGCGACAAAAATGCAATTGCTTTGTTAGCGGGCGCGCGTAAGATTGTTTTGCGTCCGTTAATCGAAACGTACGATATGTATCAAATCCGTAACTGCCGCGGCTCGTGTTCAATTGCAGCTTCCGAACAAACATCGCCGCAAGAAATGTATCAAATCGCGTATGCGGGCATTGCGTTAAGCGCCTTTTCTTGAAAGTATCGAATGAATGTAATTCACTCAACGTGTTGGTGCTGATTTTCAATTGGTGCCACATTCATCTGTAACGCATTAAACATTGACACTCCTTCGTTGTTATTCATGTTGAAGACGTCGCGTACTAATCGAGCCTGATCCATCATTTGTCGCCGTCCAATGAAAACGAAGGAAAATTTAGAGAAGGAAGTTTTGCCTGTTCCGGCTTACGCGATGTTCGGGAGGGTGATTTGCCGTAAGAATTAAGCTGCAAACCGTGCGGGTAAGTAACAATTCTTCACTGTATCGACTGCAGCAACCTAAACGACTAATTCGTTCCGACTTGGCGACACAGATGGCGCGAAGGGTCTCGCCAAGCGGCGGCAACGGCATCTCGGATTTCTCGGAATCGATGTGTGGCTGAAACTTGACTCTGCAGCAGTGTTTGCAGTATAGCTCCCAATTCGCAACTTTTCTTGGACGCTGCACTCCGGGTCGCCGGGCTTCGACGCTTGTGCTCCAAAAAGGGTTTCAGGTTGTTTCTACGCAAACTGGGGAGGGCCAGCGTTCGTGATGTCGATGGTTTGTGCCTTACTCTGCGGACGTGTGCAACGCACGTTGAACTGGTTGGTATATTTTTTGATTGAAATTTTGGAATACGAGGCGACGAGACCATGCTTTTCAAATCACCTCCTACAGCAACATTGACGACGCGTTCCAATCTCCAACTGCCAGCCGCTCAGCTGGAGGTTGGAACAATTGCGTCTAGATTTGTAAAGCTTCAGATTGTTTTGCTGCACTGAGAAAACTCCTGAGCTATTTTAGCATGGCGCTCGTCACTCCATTCGAGCAAGCCATCCATACCAAAAGTGCATGGAATCCGTGCTTCTATGGCAACGATTATAACCTATTCTAGCATAGCAATTTGGAGCATAGTAACAGTCATGTAAAAATTGCATGGATTTATGCCATTTTAGTAAGGAAAGCGTGCTTTTATTTAGTGGTTTAAAGTCATTATAATGAAGCATTACATCTCATACTAAAATAGCTAGGAAATTCTCTCAGTGTGCAGCTTCCGGAATCGGAGCAATCTTGTAAACAGAGACACCGGCTACTGCAAACACTTGAAGCGATTGGAAAATGAAACTGTTCGTTTTTTTTTCAATAAATTGAACAAATTGATCAAGCATAGCACAAATAAATTTCCAATAAGAAAAGTAATTCTTTTTGTAATTTTCAGGCGTTGCATCGACGAAAGTCTACAAAGTTGGACTTTGGAACGCGGTAGTAGTTCAGAGTTCCCGACAATATCGACTGAGGAACTGCGTAGGTTTTTTTCACGGTGCTCCAAACGGTGCGTTGAGTCTACACGCTCGCTTGCCTGTTTTGTAAGCAAGCGTATTCACACAACTGGGTGCTCTGGTGGGAAATGCACGTTTGCTCGCTGTCTGATCAGCGGCAGCTCTACTCGCTGCCAAGTTCACGTGTCAAGGCGACTCGAGAAATGGAGTATATGCACCCGGATGAACTAAGTAAGTTTCTCATGTAGGATTTCCGACCTTTTTTGTACCGCCATCCTCACTTGCAACTGTCCATCCTTTACTCGCCGTGTTGGTTTTACGTTTACATATATTTTTCCACCGCGAAAAAACTTTTCCCCTTAATTCGTTGAAACCAATAAATTTCGCACACAAGTTACATAGTGATCCAAAAAATTTTAATTTGGAAAAGAAACCACTCAACATCCTCTCTACTAAATAATATATTTTGCATCAATTCATTTATTGAAGTAATTGTACGTGGACAACGCGATACAATTTCTAGTCTTTGTTGAACATTTTTTATAATTGTGCTGCTCTGGAAAACCTGAAAATGTCAGGGAATTTTGCTGGTCAGGGAAAAGTCGTGGAATATTCAGCGAAACGTTTACAAAGGCAGGGAATTGATATGTATCGCTTCAACAAATTTTTTTTTCTACGTTATATCTGAATTTTATAAACTACATTTCAGAAATCGATATATATTATGCAATAACTTTTATTTTATTTTTGAAACATTTTTCACTGCTCAAATTTCTATGAAGAATATCGTTTTAAGAAGTGGCTTTCATCAGAACAGACATATAAATTTTTCCCAAATTTTACAAAAATTTTTA
>JABFPD010000603.1:0-10766 GCA_022817545.1 Cremastobaeus sp. ZL-2020 | reverse complement strand
TTCAAATTATGTTTTAAGTTTCGCGCCTGATCATAACCCTAATGTGAATGCGCGCGCATTTCTGATAACGCAAAATGCTATTACTCCCTGCCAACTTCAGAGAGAGCTTTGCTTTTTGTATATGGATGGATTTGATAAAAAACTCTTTCGATTTTACAATATTTTTTAAAGTAGTTCGGTCATCCCTGTCGCTAGTCAAAACAAAACCCATTTTGATTATAACAAGAAATTGAATGGAGCATCAAAAACATCATAGCAATTGGTTAAATAATATAGTAAACATGTTTGTTAGGTTCAAACAACATTTAGAAATAAATAAATTGCATTATATTTTCATTCAAAACCACTTTTGATGAGTAACTTAACCTAGAATTCAAATCTGTTCGCGTTTTTCTAAATTTTGTCAAAAAATAATACCGAAAAAGATATGAATTATGTTTGCTAAATGATATTGTTATAACTCATTTTGTCTTGTTTTAGGTTTTTCGTTAGTTAATCAGTGTTATTTAATACTTAATCTTTCGATTTCTGAAATGCGCGAAAGTACTCTCCATTAGACTCTTGTGCTAAAGAAGCATTTGAAAAATGCATTATTTCAAATTTTAGCATGGAAGGCTATGTTTTTATGTTCTCATCGCGTGTAACAATAGATTTTTTATTCAGAAAACGTAATTTCGAAGAATTTTCAATGTGACGATCGAACTACTTTAAAAGAACGCGAAACGTTAAAAAAGCGTTCTGTGAAAGAGAACGAAGAATTTAAAACATGAAATGTGCTCTGTTCAAAACATTACAGGCGAAGAAAACATTCCAGTCATCGGAACATATAAACTTTAACGAACACTTAAAATTGTTCAAGAAAGCTTGTTTTTACAGTCTATGTTATTGTTAGAAAAGAATTAAAATTAAACTGTTTCTCAAAAGCCCCTTGTATGCCAATTTTTATTAAATTTCGATATTAATTTTAGTCATATTCATAATAAAAATCAGAATTCCGTATGACAAATTCTCTTTTCATTAGAGTCATAAACAAAATCATAATAAAAAATTGAGTTTAACATGTTTCCCATAACAATTAGCAATGTAAAAATAATCATACTTTCATTATTCATTGACGTAAATTCAGAAGCATTGTCTTCCTCTGTTGACACCCTGGAATGATTTGACAATGAAGCCTCCCTTGTTACTTCGCATTCATTCACTGCTGCATTTAAAAATAAAATATTTTATTATTTACGCTCGTGCTCCCAACCTCACACTCATTTGCGACCATTACACATTTTCGTGTAATGCTCAAGGTGCACTAGAGTACACTTCAAGGTGCTCCCGGGATGTCATCAATCGATCGCAAGCATACATTGACTGTTACTGACTATCTCACAGCTTACAAATAATATTTGCAAAAAATACTTGTTTTTGATTTGTGCAAAAAAATTATGTTTGCAACATGAGTCTAATAGAGACATTCAGGAATTGGCCTTAATTTTGTAAGAAATTCGATAGCTCTATTTACCCGGTAGCTGTTTCAACTTCAAGTTTTCTCTGACAATAGATTTAAAATAGCCATCCTCGGAGTTTCAAAATCGCTGTAGCTTACGGAAGTCCTTATTCTCAGGTTTTATTTTTAACTTTCTGCACATCTGGTTTAGTAAATTAATAGAAATGTAAGTATTGCATGAGTGGTAAAATTTGTGATAGAAGGAGTAAAGAAATATATTATTGTTTTTGTCAAGAGCGATATACAATGTGACTGGAAAATATAAGGTCTCAGCAAAGTTGAATCTGTTGAGACTGTTTTGTGTACTCCAACCGTACTTTCTAATATGTTACACGCTTCCTACTCCATATTTTAAATGTCACTTATTTTGTTATCAAAAACTACAGGAAAATGGCCTGATGAACATAAAAAATGACTATTTTGTATTAATTTTTTAGCACCAAAATGCATTTTTTAAATGTTTATGTTTTGCCACAAAGTTACTGAAAAACATAGAAAATATATATTTATGAGTACGAAGAAATTAATAATACCATAGCGAATAAGGAGTTTTTTGACGAAGAATCAAAGGAAACTTCGTCAAAATCGCCAACAATGCTGGTAATCACTGTCGAAATATACTCAAGGTTATCCTTTGAAACAATCATCTTCACTCTTCCTTGCGAGAAAACCTTTTTTGGAACTTGCCACTGGACGTTCTTACAACAGGAAACGAAGTATTCTCTCAGCCAATAATTACATATTATTAATAGCAATGTTATGACATTGCTGATCACGCAGGTTATAATGAATAACAAGACGTTAGCAACATTACAAATCGAAACAAAATTCGAATTATTTTGAAGACTTGCCATGACAAAAAAGTTAGGACGATGATCGTCCTAACATCGTCCAAACTTTTATAATTGAATTTTCAGACATATAATAAGAAAACATAATGTCACAAACAAACAATTATTGTTAATAACAAATTAATTGAAAAAAAATATATAACTTATTTAATGTATGGACATTTTAGTCGAGAAAAAACTTTTCTGATTTAACAACCCTTGAATTTTGCGACATTGTATAGCGCAATATAACAATAAACAAAAACGATTGTTAATAACAATTTAATTAAAAATGTACATCTTTTTTCAATTTATGGACATTTTAGTCGGGAAAAAAAATTTCTGAACTAACAACCTGTGAATTTTAAGACATTGTATAGCGCAATATTACAATAAACAAAAACGATTGTTGATAACAATTTAATTGAAAACTGTTTATCTTTTTTAATTTAACGACATTATAGTTAAGACAATAGTATATTTCGATACAAAAGCGCTTGCGCCCGTGTGGCAAACAATGTTTTTCATAACGCGGGAGCGTGCGCAAAATTTAAATTTGCGCCTTAGTGCGGAAATGTCAATTTGTGTACGCGCCCTAGTTATGAAAAACCCGTTTCGCAGCTGGTGATAGGAATTTCGTTGTTTTTGTTCCCTTGGAAACGTTTCGCTTCCTCGGGCTCGCGCCCTCGAGAGCGAAAACGTTTCCTGGGGAAAAAACAATCGAACTCCTGCTCAACAGCAACGAAAAACGTTGTTTCGAACTCGGGAACAAGCTCCCTTGTTGAATAAATATCTATTCCCCACTTAAGAATCTGAGGATTTCCCGACATAATTTTATGACGCAATATGACAATAATCAAAAAATTTGTTAATAATAATCTAATAAAAAAATGTATGATTTACCAACTAGAAAATATTCTGACATAGTAGATTGCAATATTACAATAAACAAAAAACATGTATTAATAATAATTTAATTAAAAAATGTATATATTCTTGAATTTATTGACATTTTAGTCGGAAAAAAACTTTCCCCATTTAACAATCTGACGATTTTTCCTTATAATTTTTATATTTTAAATTTTCAAAATTGTTTCATATTTAAAAATTTTTTTTTCATATTTTTCCAAATTCCTTTAATTTATCCAATTTTACAGTGTTTCATTATTTTCGAAATTATTCAAATTTGTTTAATTGTTTAACATTTATTCAAAGTTTTATGAAATGTGAATTTTATTCATATATTCATAATTTTTAAAAATATTCAAAAATTGTTAGATTTACATATTCTTTGAATTTAACCCTAGAGCTGTATACTGGGGTCCTACAGGACCCTAAACAGTTTTTACTGTCACTTTACTTATAGAGAAATTCAAATTTCCGCGCTCAAAATATAAAGGTTATATAGTTGGCACCCTGATACAATATATTACAATAATTTGCCTATGGACATTTACAATTACAGTTTACATTTACATTTACAGACAAGATATAGGCATACAGTTCTAGGGTTAAGACAATTCGCGGAAAGGACACCATATCGAATTTTAAAAAATTCGAATTCAAATTTTTTTAATTTTAATATATTACGAGTTTTTAATGTATTTAAGTAATTTTGTAGTAGTTGGTTTTTATTTGTTTAACTATTTTCTACAATATAAACTATTAGTTAGAATACAAAAATATGAATTGAGACACGATTAGAAACATTTTTCAACTTGTGTTTTTTGCTTGTAAAATAGATAAAAAATATTTTAAAATATAATTTTAGGTTTTTCATTTGAATTTCATGCCAAACAATAAATACATTTTCAATGTTTATTACGTTATTATTAACAATTATTTCTTGTTGAACGCAATATTTAAGCATACAATGTTGGAAAATTCTCAGGTTTTTAAACAGGCATGTTTTTTTCTCAACTAAAATGTCGTTAAATTCGAGACGATATATTTTTTAATTAGAATGTTATTAACAATTTTTTTTGTTCATCGCAATTATGATAAAAATTGAACACAAATTTTTCAGATTGTTAAATGGGGAAAGTTTTTTTCCGACTAAAATGTCAATAAATTCAAGAAGATATATATTTTTTAATTAAATTATTATTAATAATTGTTTTTTGTTTATCGAAATATTGCAGTCCACTGTGTTGGAAAATTCTCCGGTTGGTAAATCATAAAAGTTTTTTCTCTTAATTAAATGACAGTGAATTAATGAAATTAATTCAAAATCAAAAATCTGTTACTGAAATCAATTGAACAAATGAAATCAACAGCATAATGTTTTTGTACTCTAATTGCATACATGCCAAGAATCAACAAAAACATGCATTATTAGGAAACAGAATATCGTTTTCAAATCATTAAGTTGTGCAAATTGTCGAAATTATTGTTCAGACCAATTTTTACTTGTAAGACATGAAGTATATCGAATGACTTATTTAAATCCAGATTTAATGTGGTAAATTTATGGCGTTTTCGATTGCATGCTCTAAATCTATTCTGACTGCTCCAGTGGTAAGATTTAAGAGTTCTGATTATTTTAAACCACGATAGAGCACATTTAGAGTACTCGCGGAGCATAATATCGAAAACGCTATTAAATTTTGAGCCCGTTCCGGCAAGTTTTTGAATTTAACAGTACGTATTTTTTTAATATAAATCAAGTGTAAGCCATTTTCGTTGTAAAAATCATGGAAAGATAGTGGTATTTTAGACAAATTTTACATGGCTTTTACACCGAAAAATTTGCACCCAATTTACTCCGTGAACCTACCGAAAAAATATACACCAAAATTACACCAAACATTTACACTCGATGTACGCCATGAAACTACTCAAAAAGTACACACCGAAATTACACCAAATTTCCGACAAATGTACACTACAATTATTCCAAAATAAATTTAACTGGATTTTTTAGTGCAATTAGAATATGATTCCAGTGAATTTTCTGTGTAAGATAGTTACAAAATCTTTCTCACAAGTGATATAAAATTGATACGTCAGTATATATTAAAGTTCTAATATGTATATTATTAATATTATTTAAGGTTTGCAGAGCTTATGATAACTTCTGTAATTTGGCATTAAGGATGAAATAATCCATTAGTCATAATTAAGTATGCAATTATTAAATTTCAGGTACCAATTTTTTTTAAACACAAAATTTACGGCGTATACATGGTGTAAATAAGGTGTAAATCAGAACTTCAAGGGTTGTAGGTTTTTACAAAAATTAATAGTAACATCTAATCAAAAATATTTAAACCAAATTTATTTTTCGAAAAATCATAATAAAGCGGGCAACTTAACGATATTATTTATTAAATAAGAAAGTTAAATTTTATCAAAACAATTGACATAGAAAAGTCAATATTCAAAGAGGAAGCAAATCGCTAAGGTTTAAAGATATTAATGATGATTGACGAAAACTTGGAGAAATTTGTATTAACTGTCATCAGAGAAACACCCGAAGCTCCTCTCTTAGATCAGGAAAAAAGAAAACTGTTTCTAAAGGAGTTAACCGCGTACATTAACGAACATTTCAACATGAATTTAAAAGGTCAGTTTAAACAGTTACACTGCAAAAACTAGTGTTTTAAAATAAAACGTTTGGTACCCATATTTAAAAGGTTTTCAAGTGTTTTAAAATTTTAATCTACACGGAGAAAAGTATAAACGAGTGGCGCTTTTATTGCAAACGGCTGAGCCGTGTGGTAGCATTTTTTGATTAAAAATTTGACAGCAAACGGTTCAACCTTGCGGGCCACACGCCTGATCAGTTTGCAGTACATTGATCAAGCGCGTGGCCCGAAAGGTTGAACCGGAATTTTTTTACCAAATTTTTAATCAGAAAATGCTACCACACGGCTCAGCCGTTTGCAATAAAAGCGTCACTCGTTTATACTTTTCTCCGTGTAGACTGGACCAAGTCTGTGCTAAGTTGCGAGGATACCGCCCTGGGATTCTCGGGTTCTTCGAAATGAGACGGTTGGGCCAGGGCGAGTTCAAGATGCAAACTGGGGAATACTTAATGTATAACGGTAACGACACCTATCGCCGAAATGCAGTAGGTATTCTCCTCTCCCCAACAGCAAGAAAGTCGCTGCTGAAGTTTAACCCAATATCGGATAGGATCATCTCTGTCAGGCTGTTATCGAGAAAAATACGTAAAATTACCATCATCCAGTGCTATGCCCCCACGGAACAGGATGAGAATGAACAAAAGGACGTATTCTACGACCAACTGGAGATATGCCTTATGCACTCACCGAAGAGTGACATAAAGATCATAATTGGCGACTTTAATGCCAAGATCGGCAACAAAACTGACAACCTTCAAGCGATCATAAGGCGCCATAGCCTTCACACTGAGAGCAATAGCAATGGTGATCGTCTAACGGACTTCCCTGCTGAAAAAAAACACATGGAATTCACACTATAAATTACATGTGTGATTTTCAGTGTAATTTTGGCGTGGAATTCCCACATGTAAAACCCACAGCAAATCAAGAAAATTGATTGAAAATAATTAAAATTATAAAATTGGATTTTAGAATGCCATATACTGATCTAAAAAGATCGTATGTTATGATAATGCTGAATAATAACAATGATTTTTATATTTTTTCAACTTTTTTAGATTGCATGTTTTCCATGTATAAATTTCGTATGGAATTCTCACATGGAAATCATACACTTTAAAAAGTTGGAAAATATGCAAAAATCATTGTTTTAGTTAGCGTTATAATTATACATATAATGTTTCTAAATCAGTATATGACATTCTAAAACTCAGGTTCTTAATTTTAATTCTTTTTTGTCAATTTTCTTGGTTTGTTATGGGTTTTACATGTGGGAATTCCATGCCAAAATTACACTGAAAATCCCACATGTAATTTATACTGTGAATTCCATGTGTTTTTTTTCAGCAGGGTTTTTAGGTTCATATATCATTATAACTACAAAATGTATTCTGAAATATATTAAATAAACTCGAAGTTTAGTTTAGTTTCCAACTTGCGTTGAAATAATTATTCCAACGCAAGTTTAAATTTCAATTAAAAATGGTGAAAAATGAAATTAAAAATTCATCTTTTTCAACAGTATTGGCATTAGAGAAAACTTTGGAATAAATTATTTACACTGAGAAAAAAATGTGGAGTTTTTACTAAAATTTCACAACTGGTCAATACCATGACAAAATATAATAAACGATGAATTTTATGCGAAATCATTCTGGAAGAAATTCAATCAGTTCACGAATGTCTTTTTTTTAATACGCATATATCGTATTTAAAATGATTCACTAGATATTTCTGACACTGTATAAAAAACATCTAAAATTGATACTACTTCCTCTCAGTTTTTCATATAGTTGAAAAACTGACAGGAAGTAATATTGTTTCAATATTTTTTCAACGTTGAATCATTGTGCTCTATATTAGGGTTGTAGTTACTCTCAAATTAAAAGAGAAAACTATCTGGCCATTTTAAGCAGTTTATTGTTTAGATTGCAACTATAATGCTTTAACAATCTAAGATGTTTATTCAGATGTTAACAATCTAAAATCTTAGGTTGTAAAAGCATTATAGTTGCAATCTACACAATAAACTGCTTTTAAAATGGCCAGATAGTTTTCTTTTTTAATTTGAGAGTAACTACAACCCTAATATAGAGCACAAATGATTCAACGTTGAAAAATATTGTTAAAACTAATGGATTAAAACTAAAAATATATATACATTTTTAATCTTAATGTATTAGTTTTAACAATATTACTTCCTGTCAGTTTTTCAAATATATGAAAAACTGAGAGGAAGTAGTATCAATTTTAGATGTTTTTTATACATAGTGTCAGAAATATCTATAGTGAATCATTTTAACTAATGCCGAATGTCCAGACGAAAAACATTTTCTTACAAAATTTTCTAACGTTTTTTCAACGATAAATTACGGATGATTTAATATATTAAAAAAAACTTTGAAATTACGTTAAACCAAATTATTAAAAAATGGTAAAAAAGTTATTATGAAACATTGAGATATCACTTGATGAAAAATATTCAAAATAATGTTTTCAAAAGTAAATATTCTATTATCATTTCTTTTCAAACTGTGTATTTATATACTATTTCGTAAGAGATGTCTCAATTGTTACCGCAACTTTATTTCAACGTTGATATAACGTTGAAAATTGACTTTTTCTTACCATAAATTAATTAATTAATCTATTCAATCTATTATTTATATTTATAATAATAAAGTATACAATTCAATACATAACACAATTGAGCATTAAATAATTAATATGTATTTTTATACATTCAATTGTATTTTTGTTCCAACTTCCCCACTCATTAAAACGATATATCTATATTTGTGAGTATATAAAATTAAGCAGCAAACCTATGTTTACTATCACTTTAAATTTTTCTTTAGTTGTGAAACGCAACTGATCGAAACACACAATGTTCAATCTTTACGCATTACTTATATTTGCTTGTTATGTGTTTGTTATTGTAAATGTACGTATATGGAATTTTTAAAGTTTTCAAGTGAATTTTAAAAGGTGTCAACATTTAATATATAATATTTTATGTGTGTTTTTATAGGCAAATCCAGCTAATCCCCCTAATTCTGATAATAGTAATGACCATAATTCTATATTGAAAAAGACATAATACTTCAGAAAATAACCAGAACCGTTGCGGTAAGTTACGATTTCGAATATAATTTTTTTAAAAATTGCTTTGCATACTTGAATAAACAACGGGAAATTGTTTTTTCTACCTCTTGACCGGGGGGAAAAATAGCATCGCGCTCTATGACCGGGGGAAAAATTCTTTTCCCCCTGCCACTCGTGACGGAATATACTATTTCTTCAAAGTTCAAATGTTAACATTAGATCTTACATAAGATGATTTGATAGGGGTTTGTATACTTTTAAACTTTTTCAAGAATATTTCAAGAATACACTCTAAAAAATTTTCCGATCTATTAGAATCCAATATTCTTGAAATGATCAGGTATAATTAAATCTATATATCCGGTAATGTATAAATATTCCGGTAATATACAGAAAACTGTTTTTAGAGTGTATGTTAACAATAAATATATATATATATATATGTTACTATATATATATATAGGTTACTTTCCAGAATTGATTTTAATACATTATGCCATTCGCAGTTAATTTTCATGAATTAAAATAATGATCTATGAGTTTTCATTCAACGAAAAGAGCTTAACCCGAGCGCGGGTTAGACATTTCGACCGATATAGACAATTATAAGAGGATAAAATCTTTGTCGATGAACAAAAAGGCCAGAAATGGACGCACACTCATTTCCGAGTTAATAAGATTAAGAAATATTGTGCCTGTTTACAAATTCTGTATTATTGTAATGATTTTCAATGTTTTAGCAATCTGATAATGAAACGAAAAATGAAATAAGATCATTTTTTAAAAACTCAACTAATACAAAGGAATTCATAATTATGGCGAATTTACTAAATTTACCGCTAATCATGGTAAGAAAAAAAATATGAAATAGTTAATTAAACATTTGACTTCAACATAGTTTTCATGTTTGTTTGTATTTATTTTTCAGGCTGGCAAAAGCAAAACGGACAGTCTCTGGGAAGTAAGTAGTAGTCAATATTATATTAATTTAGCATTCGTTTTTTAAATAGACGAAGAATACACTAAAAGTCACAAAAATATCAGTAGATTTTTTAAGCGCGACAATTAATTCAAGCCTGTATATCCTTCACGATCTGATATTTTACTCACAACAGATCGAGATCAACAAATCCCATCGAATTACCTCACTCCTAAAGAACAAATTATTATATTGAACGTATGAATGTTGAAAGTAAGTTGAAAAACTTACTTTTTAGAAGGTTTTTATTACATATTAAAGACGTTAGAAATCAAACATTAAATTTGTTTAAATTTTTGAAAAATGATTTTTTTTACTTTCTTATGCATATTTTTTCATTTGGAATTTCACATTTTCAATCTCTAATTTATTTACGTAAAATGAATTCTATATAATATCAGTTAAATTTGAAAAATAAGAAAACAGAAACTTTTTTTAAAAATTAAAAAAAATGTCCAAAATGAAAAAATGTTCATTTCTGAACTAATTAAAAAGATATTTAGTAAAAGAAAATATCTTTTTAATTTTGCTATGGAATAGAGTGAAACTGAAATATACTTGCATGTTTCGTATATTTAATACGTTTAGGGTAAAAGTTACTACATAATATTGTAAATCTTTCTTTATATTTTTAAATTATTATATATATTTTATAAATAGAATCATATAACTATTGAGTAAATAAAAAGTTCATATTACTACAAAATTAATCAATGAAACAAAACAAAAATATTTATTCATAATTTTGTACTTGGGGGTTGCCGCGC
>JABFPD010000602.1:0-10766 GCA_022817545.1 Cremastobaeus sp. ZL-2020 | reverse complement strand
ACTTCAGGTTCTGAGTTCGATGAGACACCGACTCCCAAGACATTTCAAGCCATAATGTTAGGCTGCAATTGCCAGATTGCTCTCATGTGTTGCAGCTAATTATAATTATGCAAGCCAAGAACAACTACACAAAAAAGTTTGTAAAAATGTGCACAAATCAACATATCTGTTTGCAGGCTATTGAAATTCATCAATATCCAGCAGACAGATATTTTGATTTGTGCACATTTTTACAAACATTTTTGTGCAGTTGTTCTTGAGCTTGCATAATTATATTTAGCTTCAACACATGAAAGCAATTTGGCAATTACAGCCTAACATTATGGCTTGAAAGGACTTGGAAGTCGGTGTCTCTTATAACCCAGAATCCGAAGAAATCCATATTCGACACTCTGCAGTTGCTGTTGATTTACAAATTACAAGTGCCTTTAGATTGTGACACTATAAAAAATTGATTACAATTATAATCAACATGAATAAGTGTTTTAGAAAATTTTACTATCAAAAAGTTGTAATAAAAAACATGTTGTGTATTTCTGTTAATTTGTAACTTTTTAAAAAAAATAAAAATAATAAAGTGAGATGTCAGTGTAGAGCGTCGAATACGGATTATTCATATTCTGGGTTTGATGAGACACCGACTCTCAAGATATGTCAAGCCATAATGTTAGGCTGTCATTGCCAAATTGCATTCATGTTTTGAAGCTGAATATAATTATGCATACCAAGATGATCTATACACAAAATTTACACAAAAAAGTTGGTAAAAATGTGCACAAATCAACATATCTCTATGGAGGCTATTCAATTTCATCAATAACTTCCAAACAGAAACGTTGATTTGTGCACATTTTTACCAATTACTTTGTGTAGATTTGCTTTGTTTGCACAATTATACTTAGCTTCAAAGTATGAAGAAGGTAACATTTAGAAAAAAAACAAGCTCTACTAAACGAAAAAACATTCAACTCAGTTAAGTAAAAAACATTCAACTCAAAGTAAATATCAATTGATTCAAAATAAGTTGAATGTAATAAACCGATCACGAAATCCCGTGCACACGGGTGAGGACCGGTTTAGCAGAAACGAAAAGACATGTCAATAAAGCCAAATTTTAACGTACTTGCGGGCCCTCGGCCGGCTGGCCGAAGGTCTAACCTGGACGATCATCCACGGGTAGTCGGTGCCTCTCAGCAGGCCAGGTTTCTTCGCACTACACGGCACAAAATACACGCGGTCACGCGAACCTCGCCGACATTATTGTCATCGGAAGAGCTATTCGGCGGCGGAACTAAGGGGTCCGGGAGCGCGGCAACGAGTTTCACATCCCTTGGCAGCGGGAACTTGTGTCGTCGCGGGACGAAAACGTCGTGGAAAAGCGTGGTCCCGAGGTCGGCGAAAGAAACTCGGGGAAACTTGCGAAAAAAAACACTCGAGACGTGCGCGCCGAAAACCGATCAACCGTCAACGTGACGGCGGAATGCGGAAGGGCACGAGAGTGTAGATGATATCGGTTCGGGCGATCGAACGCTCGAATCGATACTGGAAACGTACTCGTGCGCAAGTTTAATTACAAAAAATTGCGGATTCAGAGGAAATAAGGTAAGTTGCATAGCACAGAACATAAAAAAAATATGTTAAAATTTCCTCTGAACCCGCAATTTTTTGTGATTAAACTTGCGCACGAGTACGTTTCCAGTATCGATTCGAGTGTTCGATCGCCCGAATCGATATCATCTACACTCTCGCGCCCTTCCGCATTCCGCCGTCACGTTGACGGTTGACCGTATTTTCGGCGCGCGCGTCTCGAGTGTTTTTTTCCGCGACCACGCTTTTCTGCGAATTTTTGTCCCGCTGATGACATAAGCTCCCGCTGCCAAGGGACGAGGTTAGGTAAGCTCGTCTTCGCGCTCGCCAATCCCCTCGTTCCGCCGCATAATCGCTCTTCCGACGACAATAATGTCAGCGAGGTTCGCGTATCCGCGTGTGTTATGTGCCGCGTGGTGCAATGCAACCTGGCCGCTGGGTGACATTGACTTCCCGCGGATGATCGTCCAGGTTAGACCTCGGCCAGCCGGCCGAGGGTCGGCAAGTAATTTAAAATTTGGTTTTTTCTCGGGATTTCAGATGATCCGTTCCCCTTTTCTTTCAGGTCCCCCCATAATTTTCCCGCCGACGCCTTGGCCATTTGGAAAAACGACCTGGCGCCCAACAAATCCGTTTTTTGTTGGGAATAATTGTTCATGCCCTGAAATAAAAAATAACCACCAATACTTTAAATTTCAAATTTTTTTTAATTTATATTTGAATATGGCAAAGTAATGATGAATCTAATTTAATATGAGCCATATACAATACTTTATATTAAGTGCACATATGGAGCACATAAAATTGATCAGATTCTATCGTACTCTAAGGTAATTCTGAGGAACCAAAAAACTTCGTAAACTTATTATTCGTGAACTGTTTAATACATTCAACTTATTATGTGTGAACTGTTATTTTATTTGAATTTAATGTTTTTTTAATTACTAAAGCTCGTTTTTTACTTAATGTTCTCTTCTTGAGATTTTGAAGCTGAGTATAATTGTGCAAACAAAGCAAATCTAAACAAAAAAATTGTTATAAATGTGCAAAAATAAACATATCTGTTTAGAAGCTATTAACAACAAATTTTTAACAACTTTTTTGTGTAGATGGTTTGCATGATTATACTCAGCTTCAATACATAAATGCAATCTGGTAATTACAGCCCAACATTTTGGCTTGAAATGTCTTGGGAGTCGGTGTCTCATCGAACCCAGAACCTAAAGTAATTTGCATTCTACGCTCTTCAGTTGCCGTTTATTCGATTACTTCAATTGCAATAGGTCTGTCAACTCACTTTATTATTTTTTAATTTTTTTTAAACAAACATAAAAATTGACTGATATGCATGATTTTTTTATTACAAACTTCAGATGTTAAAATTTTCTGAAATAGTTATTCTTGTTGATTGTTCTTGAGGATAATTGTAACTATTTGTTTATAGTGCCACAATCTAAAAGCAATAGCAAATTGTCAATCAACATCAACTGCAGAGCGTCGAATACGGATTACATCAGAGTCTGGGTTCTATGAGACACCGACTCATAAGCCATTTTAAGTCATAATGTTAGGCTTTAATTGCCAGATTGCTTTCATGTCTTGAAGCTAAGTATAATTTTGCAAGCCAAGAACAACAACACAAAAAAGATGGTGAAAATCTGCACAAATCAACATATCTGTCTGGAGGCTATTGATGAATTTCAATAGCCTGCAAACAGATATGTTGATTTGTGCACATTTTTACCATATTTTTTGTGTAGATGTTCTTGGCTTGCATAATTATAGTTAGCTTCAACACATGAAATCAATCTGGCAATTACAGCCTGAATTAATGTCTTGAAATATCTTGGGAGTCTCATCGAACCTAGAACCAGAAGTAATCCGTATTGGACGCTCTGCAGTTGTTGTTCATTCTATTATTTCAATTACAAAAGGTCTGTCAACTCACTTTTTAATTTTTTCATTATTTTAAACAAAACTACAAATTGACTGAAATAAACAAAATTTTTTTTATTACAAATTTTTGATTGCTAAAATTTTCTAAAACAGTTATTCTTTTTGATTTTCTTGAGGATACTTTTAATCATTAGTTTATAGTGACACAGTTTAAAGGCAATTGTATATTGTCAATCAGCAACAACTGCAAAGTGTCGAATACGGATTTCTTCTGATTCTGGGTTCTATGAGACACCGACTCCCAAGTATTATTTCAAGCCATAATGTTAGGCTTCAATTGCCAGATTGCTTTCATGTGTTGAAGCTAAGTATAATTATGCAAGCCAAGAACAACTACATAAAAAAGATGGTAAAAATCTGCACAAATCAACATATCTGTCTGGAGGCTATTGATGAATTTCAATAGCCTGCAAACAGATATGTTGATTTGTGCACATTTGTATCATCTTTTTTGTGTAGATGTTCTTGGCTTGCATAATTATAGTTAGCTTCAACACATAAAAGCAATCTGACAATTACAGCCTAACATTATGGCTTGAAATGACTTGGGAGTCGGTGTCTCATCGAACCCAGAACCTGAAGTAATCCGTATTCGATGCTCAACTGTTGCTGTTGATTCCATTACTACAATTACAATAGGTCTGCCAACTGACTTAATTATTGATTTCATTTATTATAACAAAGATAAAATTGACAGAATAACACAACATTTTTTTTTATTAGAAATTTTTGATTGTGAAAATATTGTATTATGATTGTTCCTGTTATTCTGTTTGAGGATAATTTTAACCATTCTTCACAAACATTAAATACGGTTTACTTCAGATTTTGGATTCGACGACACACCGACTGCCAAGTCATTTCAAGCCATAATATTAGGCTGTAATTGCCAGATTACATTCACATGTTGAAGCTGAGTATAATTATGAAAGCCAAGAACATCTACACAAAAAAGATGGTAAAAATGTGCACAAATCAACATTTCTGTCTGGAGGCTATTGATGAATTTCAATAGCCTGCAAACAGATATGTTGATTTGTGCACATTTTTACCATCTCTTTTGTGTAGATGTTCTTGGCTTGCATAATTGTAGTTAGCTTCAACACATGAAAGCAATCTGGCAATTACAGCTTAACATTATGGCTTGAAATTACTTGGGAGTCGGTGTCTCATCGAATCCAGAACCTGAAGTAATACGTATTCGACGCTCTGCAGTTGTTGTTCATTCTATTATTTCAATTTCAATAGGTCTTTCAACTCAATTTAATATTTTTTCATTTTTTTAAACAAACATAAAAATTAACATTTTAATAAGCAACATTTTTTTTATCACAAATATTTGATTGTCAAAATTTTCTAAAATGGTTATTCTTAATGATTTGTTCTTGAGTAAAAATGTAAGAATTTTTTTATAGTGACACAATCTAAACGCAATTGTAATTTTCCATTCAACAGCAACTGCAGAGTGTCGAATACGGATTTCTTCAGATTCTGGGTTCGATGAGACACCGAGTCCCAAGTCATTTCAAGCCATAATGTTAGACTGTAATTGCCAGATGGCTTTCATATGTTGAATTTAAGTATAATTATGCAAACCAAGAAGATCTATACAAAAAAAGTTTGTAAAAGTGTGCACAAATCAACATATCTGTCTGGTAAGCAATCTGGCAAATACAGCCTAACATTATGGCTTGTAATGTCTCGGGAGTCGATGTCTTATCGAACCCAGAACCCGAATTAATTAATTAATAAATTATTTGACTCTCTACTATTATTCTTGAATTCATCGTTAAATATATTTAATCATTGCAGTCCGTTTTTTTCAATCTTTTAAAACAATTTCTATAATATCTTTGCTAGATCATACATAAAGTTTTTTACAAATTGTTTCAAATACATTCTTTTATTTTTGGAATATCTTTTTATTGTTTAATTAACAATATAAAACCGAATGAAAATTTGATGAGTGCGCGAGTGAATATCTAGTCTTTAGCCGAATGCGTTTGTATGATAATTTTGATGTGACATATTTCATATTTATTATCAAACGTGTGTGTTAAATTTATTTATTTCAAGTAATTTTGTTGTTTAATTTTTCAGGTACATAATAATTTTTTTCTTATGTATTATCGAAATGTTTTAATGTCAGTTCCATCACATACGTTTTCCGGTGCAATCACGATGCAATCAAAACGTGAGCATGTACTGACCAAGATTTTAGAGCCAATGGCTGCAAATCTATTTCGGAGTGAAAACGTAACGTGTCGCTGTATGTAAAATGTTTACGAACAGATCTACGATTTTTGTAGATAGTACAAACGACACGTAGGATTTACTGACGTTAAACAATGAGATAAGCAGTTTTTAGCAATTATTTAACATGTTGGGGAGAAGAACCAACAGTGAGACACTTTTTTTCTTACTTCGGAAAAACTTGCATAAGCAATATGAAATATTAATGTTACCTGTTATGATTAATTATGTTCAACATTTAATTAATAAATTCGAATATTATTTTCAAAAGTAAAATAAAAAATCACATTTTTTCAAAAATTTTCCATAAGTGATACAAACAGTGTAATTTTTTGTTATGCACTTTCTAATTTCTTCATTATATAGTTAACATAACAAATAAAATATTTTTAAAACAATCTATTATCTTAAAATAAGCTGTGTCTCACTGTTGGACATTTGCACTCTCAACTTAAAATAATACTTTTCCCTGACGAAAAAGTTAGGACAATGTTTAAAATTTTTAAAAATTGAAATTTTTTTGAAATTTTGAAAATAAAAAAATTTGCAGCATTTGCAAATTTCAAAGTTGTTAGACATTTTACAATTTAAAATATTTAAAAACTTGAAAAATTTTCATTATTAGAAAATTTTTAAATTTCAAAAAATTTTGAAAATTAGAAAATTTCCGGTTTCTATGCAATTTTCCATCGTTATATGTCGAGAAATTCAATTCTCAAAGTTAGGACGATTTTCAAAATTTTTCCAATATTTAAAATGTTTAGCAATTATTAAATTTGCAAATGCTGCAAATTTCTTTAATATTTTTTTTAAAATTTAAAAAAAAATTTTAGCAATTTTTAAATTTGCATATGTTGCAAATTTTTTTATATTTTTGAATTTTCAATAATTTTCTAAATTTTTCAACTTTCAAAAATTTTCCAATTTATAATTTTTTTATATTTTTGAATTTTAAAAAATTTTCCAGATTTTCAATTTCTTAAAATTTTTAAATTTGTTCATTTTTGTTTTAATTATTTAAATGTTGTTGAATGTTCAAATTTTACCAATTTTTGATGTTTTTAAATTTTCAAAATTTTTTAATTTTGTTTAAATGTTTAACGTTTAGTCAGAGTTTTATGAAATGTGAATTTTATTCACATTTTCATAATTTTTAAAAATATTAAAAAACTGTTAGATTTTCAAATTTAAGAATTTTATTGAATTTAAGAAAAGTCGCTGAAAGGACACCATATCGAATTTTAAAAATTCAAATTCAAATTTTCTCTATTTGAAAATATTACGATTTTTTAATGTAGTTAAGTAATTTTTTAGTAGTTGGTTTTTACTTTTCTAGCTATTTTCTACCATATTAACTACTAGACTACATAAATACGATTTGAGACACGATTAGAAACATTTCTGATCTTGTGTCTTTTGCTTGTAAAACAGATAAAAAATATTTTAAAATATATATTATTGTTTTTTCATTTGAATTTAGTGCCAAAAAATAAATACATTTTCAATTAGGTTGTTATTAACGATTCTTTTTTGTTTAACGCAATATTTATGCATACAATGTCGGAAAATTCTCAGGTTTGTAAACAGGCATCTTTTTTTTAATTAGAGATTGTTATTAACAAATTTTTTGATTATTGTCATATTGCGCCATAAAATTATGTTGGGAAATCCTCAGATTCTTAAGTGGGGAAAGGTTTTGCCTCAACTAAAATGTCGCTAAATTAAAAAAATAAACATTTTTCAATTAAATTGTTATTAACAATCGTTATTGTTTATTGTCATATTGCACTAAACAATGTTGCAAAATTCACAGATTATTAAATCAGAAAAGTTTTTTTCCCGACTAAAATGTCCATGCATTAAAAAAGATATACATTTTTTAATTAAATAGTTATAAACAAAAATTGTTTGTTTGTAACGCTGTTGTGTCATGTAAAATTGTTTCTTAACATCAATAATTAATACATTTCTTGTTTTGATGCATTATTTTCTTATTATATGTCTGAAAATTTAATTCTAAAAGTCAAGACAATGTTAGGATGAACATCGTCCTAACTTTTTCGTCAGTGTTAATTTTTATAATATAAAACTATTTGTATATAATAAAATACCTAACGGATAATAATAAAAATTGGATTCTTATAAAAAGTTACATTTGACTTTCTACCTAAAAAAATGGCATAATTGTTTTATAAACCGTTATGATATATTCACCGTGATAATATGTTTATTTATGACGTTATTCTTGTTATTTAAAAATAACAAGAAATATACTACGACTATTTGTAATAAATAAAACAATTATTCTGCGCAAATTAAACTTGTCAGTGGCTAAACCTGCTACTGGCCATGGCTGCACCTGCGTCTAGCCGTGGCAACCTATGGCAAATTCAGTGGCTGCTTATGGCGATGTCTGTGGCCACCAATGGCTAGACCTGTGGCTAATCGTAGCAGCCTATGGCTTCATCCGTGGCCAGTCGTGGCTGCCAGTGGCTAAACCTGCTGCTGGCAATGGCCATACCTGCGGCTAGCTGTGGCAACCTATGGCGATGTCTGTGGCTACTAATGGCTAGACCTGTGGCTAATCGTAGCAGCTTTTGACTTCATCTGTGGCCAGTTGTGGCAGCCTGTGGCTGAACCTGCTGCTGACAATAGCTACGTCTGTGACAACCTGTGGGTAAACTGTGGGTTTTGTAGAAATCCCACAGTTTACCTGCCACAGGTGGCAGGGTCTGTGGCACCTGTGGTAAACGCTGTGGCATCTGTGGCAGGTTCTGTGGCTTAATAGGCTTAGATCCGTGGCTGCCTATGGCAGTGTTTGTGGGGACCTATGGCATCGTCTGTGGGAGAATCCGAGTTTTCCGCGCGGGAATACAAATTATAAGCTTGGTTCTAACAACACCTTAAAATCTATGTGTTTTATTTTCAAACGTTCGGAAATAGAACATTTGTTTTAACACAAGCATTAAATCAAATTTTAGAAATAACATAAAAATATAGAATTAAATTTAATAAATACACAAGGCAGACGAATTTTTCATATAAGAAATTAAAATATAAATAATGCTGAATAGCAGGTTAACTAAAAAATTCCAACAATAATCGTATACAAATTGGTTTTTCCTATTGTATTTTTATTTATAGAGTCGAAAACGCAACAATTTCCAAGAAACTAATAAAATCAGGAAGAAATTCAAATAGTCGATAAATAAAGTTTATAAAAACCAAATTTTATTTTTAACAATTATATTAAAAATTTTCAAATTGTCTATATACGACTATATCCAAAAATGGAATATTATTATCTCAATAAAAACGAAATAATCAACCTCAATATAAACAAATTTAACCCATTGCCGATTATAGACACGTGACCCATTTTGAGGTAGTACCATTGAAAATATAGCTTTACTTATTTGAACCAATCACAACTCCTGGATAGCGTCACATACACAACTTAAGAACTGTCATTTTTATAGCGATTTTAGGTGTTTTCACGACAATAGGTCAATGAATCAATTGAATGTTATTTGATGAGATTTACCTTGCAAAGGTAAACATGGACGAGATAAGGTTTTGGAACGAAATCTATAAGCATAAAATTAACATTTAGCACAATTGCAAGATGCAACAATATTTGGTACGCTGTATACTTCAAACAAATTAAATCCAAAAAGAGGTGAAATAATTTTTTGAGATAAGTTCCAAGGAAAATCATTTTGTTATAAATCATTTGAAATAGCAAATAAACATAAAAATTGAGAACGTAATCTGTATTAAATTTGGTTTTTCTGTCTGTACTTTTTACTTGAAGCTTGAAAACTCAACATTTTACATGAAAAAAAATATAATGAATATAATGATCGACCTTTTGAATATAAACATATTTCAATTTGTATTTTTACTGATAAAAGTCAAATATCAAAAAAAATTCACAAAAAAATCAACATTCGGATAAATAAACTTTAGTTCTGCGATTTAGTTTAGTTGCGTTAATTTTCATATTTTCGTTAGTTTAATGGGTTTAGTATTTCTGTTAGTTTTCTGATTTTCTTTAGTTTAGTTAGTATAATATTGCTTTATTTATTATATTATTTTATTGTTCTACAAATTTTAAAAATGTTATATCAAAGAGCTATTTTGAATGCGTTATAAAAATAACTCTTTAATACTTATTTGGGGTTAGTTTTCACAAAAAATCATTCTTAACATTATGTTGTATATAAATTTTCACTAGAACGTTAATATAGCCCACGCACACAATTATACGTGCTATTGAATATGTATAATGCAAATATTAACACACTGAGAGAAATAATAGTATTTTTCTGTTATTTTAACTGTTCACTCAGTTTAAATTACTTTTAACTATGAAAATCAGTTCAGATAACTATGATTTTCAGTAAAATTTACTGATTGAAGTAAGTTGACAAAGGTATCGTGATTATATCAGGTTATGTTCCATTAAACAATAATAAAAGCATAAATATCCGTTCAAAATGTATTTTATATAAAAAAAATAAATGTTCGAATAGAAGAAATTAAAAAAAATAAATCAAAGAAAGTGAAACTGAAATATTCAATTTAACATGTAATGTTATGAATATTTTAAAATGTATATATTTGAAATAACATAACCTATAATATAATTTGATAAAAGCATAATTCAAATCGCAAAATTAGGTAAATTATTTTCAATTTAAACAAACGTTTATATTTATAATAAAAATAATGTTCTTGTGTAAAATAGGTAATGTACAGAAATTATAAAATTGTATTCAAATTTTAAGAAGTCAGTTTGTGTATAATCTTTTAATCTTTAACAAAACAATTAATTTATTTGTTAAAAATAGCATCGCTTTAAAGTGTCGTCCTATTTCAGGAAGATTCTTGTATAAAATTTTATTTATGAAAGCTTATGTCGAACAGAAATTTCATGATAAACAGTCAAACAGTATATGAAATTTCTT
>JABFPD010000601.1:0-10780 GCA_022817545.1 Cremastobaeus sp. ZL-2020 | reverse complement strand
CACCGCGATAACCGATTTTCGGATATATTCAGTAAAGAAGGCGCAGGAACTGCTTTAAGAGATGTACCTATAAGAAAATGTCCTGGCGTTAATACTTCTAATGAGTCGCAATCATCTTTTAATGGAGCAATTGGGCGCGAGTTTAAGCAACATTCGATTTGCGTTAGTAAAGTTATAAATTCCTCGTAAGTCAAATTCGTGGTTCCTATAATTTTACGCAAGTGATTTTTTACGCTTTTTACACCTGCTTCCCATAATCCACCAAAGTGTGGAGCGGCAGGGGGCATAAAATGCCAAGATGTTCCATCGCTTGCAATAATTGATTGTAAATTTGAATTTTGAAAAACTGTTCGGAAAGCGGTAATTAATTCTCTGTCTGCTCCATGAAAAGTTGTACCGTTGTCGCTATACATATCGCTGGGGATTCCACGCCGGGACACAAAACGACGAAATGCGGCTAAAAATGCGGCGGAAGAATAATCATTAACTAATTCTAAATGAACAGCACGAGTGGAAAAACATACAAATACCGCGATATAAGCTTTATGAGTTTTTCGACCTCGTCCAGAGCTTTCGCGGATATCAAAAGGTCCGGCATAATCAACGCCTGTGTGTGAAAAAGCTCTAGAAGGAGAGCATCGAGCTGAGGGAAGATCACCCATAAATTGGTGTCCCGTTCGCGCTTTATCTCGAGTGCAGGTTACACAATTGCGAATTATATTTTTTACAACTGATCTTGCACCAAAAATCCAATATCTTTCACGCAAAACACCTAGAGTCAATTGGATTCCTGAATGCAATAAATTCTCATGTAATTGCCTAATAATTAGAGTTGAAATATAATGACGAGGGAGTATTGCTGGAAACAAACGTTTATCATTCAAACTCGAATTTCTAAGTCGACCACCGACTCTAATAATTCCTTCAGGATCTATAAAAGGGTTGATTGATCTTAATTTAGAACGACTAGGTAACTCATTTTTTGATTCAAGACATAGAATTTCAGCCGAAAATTCACATTTTTGCATAAATTGAATCCAGTATTTTGCCGATTGATTTATTTCTGAGACCGAAAGAAATTTAGTTACCTCTTTACCCTTTACTGCGTTAATAAATTTAAACATATAACTGGTAACACGAATCAAACGAGACCATGATGAGAATTTAGTATATATCTCATTATCAAGTTTTGCAACATGAGATGAAACGAGACTACGTTTTTCCAAGGTTATTTCATCTGTATTTTTAGAATAATTTGGCCAATTTTCTGATTTTAATGACAGCCAGATTGGCCCATTCCACCACAAGGAATGTACATGTAATTCAGTAGCTAAGAGTCCACGAGAAGCGCAATCAGCAGGATTGTCTTTTGTTGGTACATGTCTCCATCTAGCATCGGGGAGTGTGGTTTGAATTTCTGACACGCGATTTGCTACAAAAACAGTCCATGTGGAAGGTTGTTTTTGCAACCAACTGAGTACAATGTTCGAGTCAGTCCAACAATACAATGATAAATTGGAAATATTTAACGAATTTTTAACTGATTGCATTAATTTCGTTAAAAGAGAGGCAGCACATAATTCTAACCGAGGAATACTCAAAGTTTTAAGTGGAGCTACTTTTGTTTTTGCTGTCAAAAGAGTGACAGAGATCTTTCCTGAAACGGATATTGTTCGCAGATAAATAACTGCTGCATATGCAAATTTAGAAGCGTCCGAAAATCCATGAACTTCTGTACTTAAAATCTCATTACTGTGATTCATCCATCGGGAAATTGATAATTTCGAAATCAAGGGAAGCGTATTGCTATATTCACACCATTGTTTAATTATATCGTCCGGTAATTTCTCATCCCACGAGACTTTAAGAAGCCATAATGATTGCAGAAGTATCTTTGCACGAATAATTACTGGAGCAATCCAGCCTAGAGGATCAAAGAGTTTCGCAACACAGGAAAGAACATATCTTTTGGTAACAATTTGAGGGGGAAATACATTAACGTTGAATTTAAAAACATCTTCTTTTGGGCTCCAAAAAATACCTAATACTTTTATACCAGCATTTTCATCAAAGGGAAATTCAAGTGCAAGTCCATGATCTTTAGAATCTAAATCATTCAATAGTTGGGGGGAGTTACTGCACCACTTGCGGAGATTCAGTCCAGCAGAATTAGCTAATTTAACAATTTCATCTCGCTGGTTACGAACAATTGATATTTTATCAGCACCAAAAAATACATCATCAACATACACATCAGATTGCATAATCACTGAAGCCAGTGGGAAACGAGAAAATTCATCTTTTGCAAGTTGTTTAAGAACACGATTTGCAATATATGGAGCACAAGCTGTACCATAAGTAACAGTATTAAGTTCGTATACTTTAATTGGTTCATTTGGGGTATTTCGCCACATAATATTCTGAAATTGTCTGTCTTCTGGAGTGACAATAATTTGTCGGAACATTTTTGCTATATCGGACGACATTACATATCTGTGTAATCTCCATCGAGTAATTAATGAAGACAAGTCAGCCTGTAATTTTGGACCTATATGCAAAGTATCATTTAGAGAAATTCCAGTAGAGGTGGGGCACGAAGCATTGAAAACAACGCGAAGTTTGGTAGTTGCGCTGCTATCCCGCAGAACAGGGTGATGTGGGATAAATACACGATGGACAACAGAGTTTGTTTCATTATCAATTTGAGTCATATGTCCCAAATTCTCATATTCATGAATGAAATCTGAATACATATTTTTGAGTTCTGGATCGCGTTGTAATTTCTTTTCTAATCTATAAAAGGAATTTAATGCAATATTTTGAGATTGACCAAGTTCAGTTGTAGGCTTGCGAAAGGGTAAACGAACGCAGTATCTTCCGTCTTCAGTACGACAATGAGTTGCAGCAAAATGAGTTTCGCAATCCAATTCGTCTTGTGTTAAAATCAATTTATTTGGAATTTCTTCAATTTCCCAGAATCTTTTTAATGAATCGTTTAATGAAGTGTCGAATGCGTGATGTGTATTTATAGAATGGTAAGGTGTTTCATTTTTAAAAATAGGACCAGAAATTATCCATCCAAATATAGAGTTTTGAGCAATGGGAGTATTTGGAGGGCCAGAGCGTAAACCATCGCGAAGAATAGAGCCATAATAATCAGCTCCAATTAACAAATCAATTTTATCATTTGAATCTAAATGAGGATCAGCGAGAGATAAATTCATTAAGTGACACAATTCAGTCGAAAAATAGACTGGTGTCGGGACATAGTTTGTAATTTTAGGAATTACAAGAGCTTTCACAATTGGTAAATGTTCAGAGGAGTTCATGCTTTTAAGTGTAAAATTTACTGCATGCGAGACGTTACTAGTAATATTACCACCAAGAGATGAGACGGTTGTGGAGACGCGAGTACGTTGTAAACGTAATAATTGAGCAACTCTTTCACTTATAAATGAAGCTTCGGACCCTTGATCTAATAAAGCTCTGACTTGAACTTGTCGACCATTATCTGCTTGTAATACAACACGCGCGGTAGCAAGCAAAACTGATCGAGGAGTTAATTTTAATGTTTCATTAAAGTGTGTATTAATAGGTGCATTTAGAGATTGTGTTGTTGACGAATCCGAATTAGACATATTCGAAATTAATTGATTGTTATTTGAAATATGCTGTTCATTATGTAAAAGATAATGATGTTTCTTGCCACATTTTTTACATTTATAATTACTTTTACAAGTTTGCACGGAATGTCCGCTAGCTAAACAATTGAAGCAACGATTATTTTTTCGTATAAAGTCATTACGTTCTAAAGTAGATAAATTTTGAAATGTATCACACGCATAAATTTTATGATTATTTTTGCAAAAAGGACATACTGGCACTACAGAAGTTTGATGCGTATTTAGAGAATTAGATTTATTTGATTTTTGAACAGTTTCTCGCGACTTCGCGTTTGTATTTTTGCTAGTGGTTGGTAACGCTTCAAGTGCGCGAATTCGTGAGGATAAAAACGATTCCAAATTATCATTATTGGGGTATTCAGTTGTTTTGCTCAAAGACATTTCCCATTCAGTACGTGAGAGTTTATCTAATTTTGAAACAGTTAAATAAATGAGAAAATAATCTTCGGGTTCAACAGTGGCGTCTATATTTCTCAAAGCAGTTCTGACCGAATTCGCTGTGTCGTGCAGTGATTTTAAATTATTTAAAAAATCCGATTGCACGGCGGGAAATTCACAAAATTCTCTCAAGTATGCATTTATCAACGCAAGATTATTATTGTATCGGTCTTTAATTAATTTCCATATGTTATCAAAATCTGTTTCAGTTAATGATATGTTACTAATGATGTTACGCGCTTCGTCGATTAGACATGTTTTTAAATAATGAATTTTCTCGATATCTGACAATTGACTGTTTTCTACTACAAGTGACGTAAAAAGTTCGCGGAAATTTATCCAATCCGTGAATTTACCATTAAATGTGGGAAGATTAATTCTAGGTAATTTCACCTGAGGTTTCTTCTCAGCTGCAGAAGTATCCAAATCTTCAGCCTTTGTAGGAACAGGAATTCTCTCTAGGATGAAATCAAATGATTGACGAAAATGTTTCTTTGTGATGCTAAACCAATCTTCAGTGAAGTATTTCTGATCGCTGTCATCTACCGTCTTTGTTGCAATCAGCTCTCCATGTTGCTCTCTGCAAGTCGCCCAATCTCTTTCCAGTTGTTGTAGATAACTTTGCAGCATTGGTGAAGAAACTTTGGTTTTGGTCGAAAGATGTTGCCAAATATCTTGAATTTCGATTGTACGACGTTTTTTCCAATCCATATTTTCCAGTCCATTTTTTCTAATGCATAAAATTTCCATAGACATATTTTTCCAATTTCTTTTTTTTCTAATATATTTATTCCAATATTTTTTTGCGTTTATACATATAAAAAAAAGATGTAAATATGTAAAAAGCCGTGTATATATAAATATAGCATATAAAAATTCAAAACTGCACATTATGACCAATAGCTCGAAGGTATGACATGATTTCACCATCATCCTTTCTGTCTTGATATTTACGGACTACATTGTATATTCTCTGCTCGCATTTGACTCTGGAACTGTTTTCTGGCCTTCTTATTTTTTTTCCTAAGTCTAATTCCTGGAACATAACTTCTGTGTGCGCTTGCTCCTTGATCTTTTCCGATTACAACGCTGAATCTATTATGCCACCCCTCAGACATATTATTTGTTCTTGATAAATTTTGGAGCACAGCCTCGTACTGATTCCAAATTGAAGGGTGGTATCGTGGTTCTGTAGCCCTTCGCCTACCTCGTGCTGCTCTTCCTTTCACGTAATTAGTCTGATAAAATGTTAAAATGTAAATATAAATATGCTATATAAATATGCTAACCTCGAAATAGTCTGCTAAATATGCAAATGTTTACTTCGAAATAATCTGCGACTTGTAAAAATAATTCCGGAATCTGTTCCACAAACATATCAAACGTATCAATAACATCATCTAGTGGAACGAAAGCAATAGCGCACATCATTTGTGCGGCTTCTTTGATGGATCGGTCTTCGGAATTATTGTAAGCCTCTTGTAATCCTTCGGATTGTATTCGGCGGAAAATATTTTGTCTCATATGAAAAAAACATGCTCGTATAACAAAACCAAAATTTTTTGCCGCGTTGATTATTGCCATCTCAAAGTCGGTCATCACGGTCAAATTTGCTGGAATTGGATACCAGTTTGGTTACATTCTTCTTTCAAAATTTCGAAGACTTTCGTGTAACACATTTCGTTTTTGTTTTCCATGAGGGCGTACGCAGCTGGTAGAGCGACTTTTTTTTCGACTCCGTTAGTTACTTGGGTGAAGGCTCCCAAAATGGCAAAAAGCTGAAAAAATATGTTAGGAACGACTTTGAACGTACCATCGGCATACCATGTATTGGATCTTGCAAGTCGGCGTATATTCTCTTTCGTTGTGAATATTAATAATCTCCCGATTGATTCATCAACGTCGTAATCACGAGAGTCGTATAGCAGAAAATGTTCGCCAGCAAGAGTGTTCTGATAAATGACGGGTAAAGCTTGGAGATCACTAATATCCCTGGGATTTGTAGGCATGTTTTGTAACCGTTGTCTTTGTATTTGTTTCGTCAAATTTGGTCGTTCCGGTAATTGCGAAAGTACACCAGACGAACATCCCCGTAACTCTGTTCGGAGAAGTTGTGCAGGAGGCGCCTCTGGGTGCTCGGCTGCTCTTCTTTTTAAATTTGCACGCATTTTCAGTGCCTCTGCATCTTCTAAATTAGGGGCATGACCGACATGAGGCGCTTCATTTGGCCCCTTGATTACTTCTATTGTCTATAATTTAATAATGTAAATATGTAAATAATAATAATGTAATTATTAATCTGAACACTTACTTGACCATGTGTCAATAAGGATCGCGTGATCGCACGCGCTTTACATTCAGGATACAACTTACATTTCCAAAAAATTCTTCCATTCTGTTCATTTACTTTGTAATACAAATAGCCATCAATGTGCAAAATAAAGTTTTTTACAGACGGAATCAACTCAACGATCATTTTACTATTAATCAATAACCACACGACCGAATATTTTGATTTTAAGTAGAAATTGACAGAATTGGAAAGTGACAGATATTATAAATAAACAAATTGTGTTCGATAACGGAATCGATATATATTCGATATGAATTCGAAAAAAACCTAAATAAAAATTATTGGAAAAAAATTATTGGAAAAAAGAATTGAAGGAAAAAGAAGTCATTGGAAAAATAAACTAAAAGAAAAAATATTTATTGGAAAAAATGTCTCACTACCTTGAATTTCTCGCATCAGCACTCTCTGTTTGTTGATGAGAATGTTGAATTTTTCACGATCTGCCTTAGTCATTGTGCGAGTGTTCATATAATGGAGACTTTAATAGTTGACAGCAGCAGCAGTTTCTAGTTCTGGGCCAAGTATATATCCAGGTTGCAA
This sequence comes from Cremastobaeus sp. ZL-2020, assembly GCA_022817545.1. NCBI lineage: Eukaryota > Metazoa > Arthropoda > Insecta > Hymenoptera > Scelionidae > Cremastobaeus > Cremastobaeus sp. ZL-2020. The sequence goes on along the minus strand of JABFPD010000601.1, from coordinate 3,766 downwards.
TGACGAGGTTCACAGAAGTGTTCACTTTTGTAAGAGTTGTTACAATTATTCACAATAAAGATTATCCGGTACTCGAAGGACCAAAAATGTTCACGATTGTAAGTCGAAAACAGAAGCCGGAAAGATTGGTGTATGTGAATATGCGTGAAGAAAGCAACTCTTAAATATAACACTTCACTTCTTGATAGTTTATTAAACAAAATATAATAATGCACGTAACTTTGTGCGACAAATCGCGAGGTGAATAAACGCAAGACAAAAAAGCGCTATTCGAGTAAAAAACAACAACTTTGCGATAGTCGCGGGGTATGAAGAAACGGCAGACGAAACGTTCTTCGAGTTAGACAATTCGAATAATAATTGATAATAACATTTGACATGAAATTGTCGCTTCTTATATACTATTTTCTTAATGACGTAGAACAATCTAGAACAATCCAGAAATAATAATGTGTTTTCAAAACGTATAACATTAATGATAATAATATAAATTGACTTTCTAGATTCTTCAATTTTGAGAAATATGACTAACTTAAATTAGCGCAGTTATATAAATATATATATCATTAAAAAATACAAATTAGAAAATGAATTAGTTATTCATAGCTTTATATAATAATTACATTTAAAATGAGAAAACATTCTAATTTAAACACTTAAATTCTAAACAGCGTCTTTTGTAGCAAGAAAGTGATGCGCGTCGCGTGAATGCGATTTGTGTGCGCGGGGCGCAATTTGTCGATTCAAGTTCCGTCCCAAGTAGAAATTTGGCACTGGCATTCATTGGGACCCGACCAGGCATCCCTATGAAAATTCTAGGTCCCGATAAGGTTACCTCAACAGGCCCCATGTATGGATGTAATGCGAGAAACTACCCGGGCCCCATGAAAGTACCCAATTAGGGCCTACCGAGTGAACCTTTCTTGGCCCCGATAAGTATACCATTCTAGGCCCATATATGTTCACCATACTGGGTCCTATTAATTTTACCAGGCTTTCCTGCAGTATGAATCTGTAAAATATAGGCTAAAGGACAAATGATGAAAGTAATTAATTCATATATATTTAGAGTTTATTTAAAAATAATATACATTGAAAAAAGATAGGTTCATTATATACAAAAATTGTGATTCAACTACAATCATTTTTTACGCTCGGATCTGCTTCCATTCCAGTCCTTAGCATAGCCGATTGCTATAGTCAATGAAGCTTTGAATATTTTAATGTCGACATTTTTAAAAATATCAACTTTATCTTTTTTCAACAAAACAACATCTGAAAAAATGATTAAATGAATTGAATTTATTTATCATTGATTGAAATTAATTAAAAAATATTAGCTACGTACCAAGTAAACATGTAAAGAAAGGCGTATTTTCAATCATTCTTTTCTCGCCACTAGCTTTGGAAGTTGCCATTTTCATGACAACATTTTTACTGCAAATGTTTTTTAAGACATTTGCAATACTTTTAGTTATCGTTGCCTCTGCCAAAAACAGACTCATATATTTTATCTGTAAATAATTTATATTGCGTTAAAGTCGTGAATTACTTTCTTATCAGATTTTTGTATAAATTGATGATTGTTATTACCATTTCTTGTCTTGTCTCTTGGTCCTCCAACTTTTGATTTAATAAATCAAATTCTTCTAGGCTTTGAACTGGAAATGACATCTCTAATTTGTATCAACTACCATGTTTTTGTACTTATTTGACATCAGTTATAATGTCAGAACCACGTGCTTGACGATTTGAATGGATATAAATAATAAGTAAAGTAATGCTCAATGTGAATAAAATTATCTACTATTTTATAATTATTGAATAATATAATTGCTTTCACGATAAATAGTAAATGCGATACAATCCTTTCCAAACAGTAACCTTAGCACTAACACGTGAATCTTCGAGGATATTATCTTCATAGCCTATAATTATAGGTTAGGGACGTGTATCACGTGATAATCCCACCACATATGTGGTTAAACCCTGTATGGGCCCGATGTGGCAAACCTTATAAACCACATTAAGGCTTGCCTCATATTTGCCTTAGTTGGGATTTCAATGGGTTTACAAATGGTATGCCCATATGGGCGTGCCTCAGAAGTAACATATGATGGACCTGATCTGGAAAACCCTATTAATTAAATTAAGGATTGCCTCATATTTGCCATAGTTGGTCTTTCAGGCGGTTCACAAATGGCATACCATTAAGGGCGTGCCTCATGAATCCCTCACAATGGGCCTGATATGGCAAAAACCACAAGGCTTGCCTCCGATTTCCCCTAATTAGGGCCTGAATAGGCTTTAAAATGGCATACTATTAAGGGCTTGCCCGATGTATGCCCATTGTAAGCCTTGACAAGTAATTATAGCATACGGCATATCATAACGGGTCCCAGGCGGGTTCTGAAGAGGCATCTTATCTTATGGCAGCCCTCTGAATACCCCGACCGGGCCCCAGCGAACTTAGGGCGTTCCCGGTACTAATTTCTACTTGGGGTGTTAACCCGGGAGTGGCCGCGTACTTTTCCGACCTCTTTGTTTATCAACAAAACTTTCACTCGGTTATCATTGTCTGGGCGGCAAAATGACCGTATGCGCGGTCACTCGCGGGTTAACATCGAGTCGATACGTCAACGCTAACAGCGGATAAATAATAAGTTTCGCAGAAAATCAATTTGCGTACGATTTGAAATTCGTAAAATACGACACGTTTGGTTCGGTATTAAAGGCATATGGCTAGACTGGTATTGCATATTGATTTCCGGTAGTTTTGCAATCTTCGGAATAATAAAATATAAGCATCAACCTGCGTACGATTCGAAAGTGACATGCTTTTTTTCATCGCGTTCAAAAATTCGCCACGCGCGAAAGTTACACATCTTAGCCGTAATATTTTGGTTTTCGGGTATAGGAAATATTAATGGCTAACATCCCCGTATGGCTTCCAGTTGCGTACGATCGTTTTACGATTTCGGTGCTGGCTCCCGGTCTATTTAGTATCTTATATTATTTTGGTGAATGCGAACTGCGAAATTTATGTGCTGAAACAAACGAATCGAAAACTTTATTTGATGATTCTGTATACTTTAAGATGAAAATAATTTTATAAAATTTTAATTATACGAATTTACAAGATTTGTTCATTAAATATAACACGCCAATGTAAACGACTTTTTAGCGTTAGATAAACAACGTTACACGATATTTTGCACTAGAATTGAAATTTTTTATCGAAATAGCGATTTTTTACGCAAAATGAATTTGGGACGAACTTGAACTGAAAAAAAAACAAGACTAGGGAGTGGAATATTCGTTTAACATTGAAAATTTGCATTGAAATAGCGTTTTTTTTATATAAAATGCATTTGGGTTGTCCTTGAACTGAAAGAAAAACAAGACTAGTGTCTGAAACATTCATTTCTTTTTAGCCGAGATTGAGAAATTAAACGGATATAGTGATTCGTTTACATAAATTCTGTGGCTTGTAGGAAAAACGACTTAACTTCACATATCATGAAAATCGAGTTTGTGCTAATTTTGCACTCTTTTGGACCTATATTTTGATTTGTAGTAGTCCTTTTTTTATAAAATCAATTGATTTAAAAAAAATAGGCAATCCTAATGAAAAATTTCACCATGTAAGCAAATGGGGACGTTGAATTGTAAAAAAGTTTTTCTTTTCAAAATATTGAAAAATGGAGTTAAGTTTTTTTTCCTTTTAGCCACAGAATGTAATTCGGAAATTGTTTAAAGTGGAAAA
>JABFPD010000600.1:0-10784 GCA_022817545.1 Cremastobaeus sp. ZL-2020 | reverse complement strand
GATCAAAGGTTTCCCTGTCTGGCCCTTGTTAGATCCTTACTTGTATTACTAGCATAATGGCAACCTGGACAGGGCCTACTTAGTTTTGTTCGATGTGGCACCGGTACAATGCGTCACGGCTGGTATTCCCAAGGGACTGACCAGAATTCCATTTTATCCTAAACTCATAATGGCATTCCATTTCCAATCCTTGTCATACCATTTTCCGATATTTCATATACAAGAAACAAACATGGAAATCTGGTATGGTGCATATATGGTCGATTGATCTGAATTTTATACATTCACAAAAATATAAAAATGTAATATTAAATTTAGCAACTTTAAATTAATTTGATTCTTGCCTACATGGAGTAAATAAACAAAAAATAAATTATTTCTAATTTAAAAAACATTTTTTCAAAGCTCATCAAGTGATATCATAATTGGAAAGAATTTTTTTGCAAACTTTGATATCACTTGATGAGCTTTGAAATTCATAGTGAAAACTGTTCACATAATCTATACCTGATATACTCATTGTAAATATATGCAAAACTGTTCCTACGGAAGCTACAGAAGCGTCTTCATATATTTTAGACACTGATTAGGAGAGCCACAAAAAAGGTTGCTCCAATTTTGACAAGACATACATTTTTAGTAGTTTTAATAATCAGGTCATAATACATGGAAAACCTGCACTTGTCTGATTAACCTGTACATAATTAGCAAAGGCAAGCTGAAAAAGTATCAAATGTTACTCACAAAGCAAGCCATCATACAAAAAACATGCAATCATTTGGTCGACACGGGGTTTTGTCGAACAAATGATTTCATGTTTTCTATATGAAGGCTTGATTTATGAATTATATTTACTACTTTCTCAGCATGCCTGTGCCATATATGTACAGTTGAATTAGACTAGAGAAGCTTCTCACTATTTTAGGTACTGATAAGGAAAGCGTCAAAAAATGTTTGCTCCAATTTTGACAATACATACATTTTTAGTCGCTTTCATAATCAGACCATAATATATGATATAGATCAGTTAAGCAATTAAAAAATTATTCTTTCGCATTTTATTAATTTCAATAAATGTATAAAAAGTAAAATACTTTTTAAAAGCATTGAAAATAGTAACATTATTTTACGTAATTTGTTAAAGAGAAAATGACAATTAAAACATTTTAGCGCGATTCAAAATTCGTTTATTACAATTGTTTATTTATTTATTTCTATTGGGAAAATGCTAATTCAAGAGGAAAAAGTGCCGCTTCAATCGCAACGCTGGCTCCTGCGACCCGTGGCCGCGTCCGTGGCCGTGGCACAGTAATCGAAACTCCATATCTCTCGACCCGTGCCCGTAGCACAGTGAATGAAACGCCATATCCTACGATCCGTAAATACTTAAAATACGTATAAACTGAAAATTGTTTAAATATTGAATAAAATCTGTTCAGTGAAATTTAAAATAATTACAGAAAGGAGCAATGCGACATAGGAAACGAAGCACGCGACACGGGATACGCGGCACGCGACAGGGTAAACACGACACGGGAAACGCGACATGGAACGGGTATTTAGACGCAACATAAAAATAAAAACAATTTTTCATTGGTATGTCCAATAGACGTTAAAAGACATCGTCGTTTATTTACCTTTCTTTCAAGGTCAATGAATATCCACTTATGCATATATATTAACACAAATCGTTATTATATTGCTGTTTTTGTTGTAAATAAATAAATAATAGGTTAGCCACACGAACCCACTGACACTCCCCGTCGGTGAGGCCACAAACGCATTAGCTGGACGACGGAGTAAGATAAAAACAAAAAACACTTAAATAAGCAGAGTTGTCTTTTTTAATCTCATACAACGTTTTAATTAAAAAACTTAGGAGACTAGTTTATTATTTCAGTGCCGAATATGTTCATATTCTGAATTCTACTGCAGCGCCAAACTAAGACTGCGGCACTAAACGTGAACTGAACTGATCTCACAGAACTGATTCAGTGTCGGTAAAAATTAGCAACAGTTTTGTAACTTCTTTTATTTCAATTAAGAAATAAATGATTTAAAAAATATTGTTATTTTATTTTATATTTTTAATTACATATTGTATTTGTGGTCATAAAAGTATTTAAAAAATTAGAAGTTAATTTGACTAGCGCGACGGAGATGATTTTTAACTCTAGGTGGCGCAATATAATAATTCATAATAACCTAACATTGTTCTAGCCATTTCAGTTAATCAACAGCAACAACAACTATCAGTTTGTTTCTACCACGTGTAGCGTAAGATTATATAGTTTTCATTTTGTTGTCTTGTCGTGTTCAGTAGCGATAAGAGCTTCAATCAGCTTCTTCTATTCCTGGTAAATATAGAGACGGTTATGTAAATTTTGTTGCTTACTGCATCTTCAAATCTTTACATAACCTTAAACTTGTTCATTGATATTGTGTTTCAGTTTTTATAATTTTTTATAAATTAATCAAATAATACCTTGCTCCAAGTACTGTAATTACTTGTATGAGCTGTATAGATACATTTACTTAGCTCCAAGTTTCTTCACTTGTAAGAGCTGTTAATACTGATTTGGTTCCAAGTTTCCTCACTTGTAAGAGCTGTTAATACTGATTTAGCTCCAAGTTATAACTTGTATGAACCTTGTGTACTTTTGAGATATATTAAATCATGATTAGAAAAATCACACTCGCCGAATTAATCGAAGCAAGGGTCACTATCCTCGAATTCAAATCTCCTTCAATTATAAACATTATATTACAATCTTTAAATGATAATTATAAAGAGATGAGTAGTCGTCTTAATTCATTTTATAAGAACATTAATGTTCATAAGTTGAAGGATTTTACGGAGAAAGCAATTTGTTGTTTTGAATATAATGGTGATTATTTCAGAGGTGAAATATTTAGCATTATTAATAATGATGAATGTTTAGTTTTTTCTGTAGATCAGGACGAACTGTTGACAGTAAATAGATCAGATATTTTTTACTTAGATGAACAATTTATTGAGTTGCCAAAAAGAATCATTACTGTGAGGTTAAATTTAGTACCTACAAATTTATTATATTGGACTGACTACTGTGTAGAAGTAGGTAAATTAATGTACAAAAATCAATCCTACTTTTTAGATGTGAAACATTTTGAGAATAGCGTTATAGTAGCTGATTTTTATCATCCAGCCGATTGGAAAGAACCAATCACCCATGACATGATTTGGGAATATGGGTTTGCCAGTCATGAGACCGACAGCATTCCTCCATTGTATCCAATGGAAAAAGAATTCATGTTCATGAAATTGAATGATTTTTTTAAGTTTGGTTATTTTCACACAAAATCATTGTAAATGTACAGATTAAAGCTGGATCAAAGTTAAAATATTTTTTTCAAGGAAACTATTCAAACAACAATTTTTTAACAAAACATAAATTTACATTAAGAAAACTAATATGGTTTGATTTGATTCCGATTTAACTAATTTTTTAAACACTAAAAATATATATAAAAAACTACTACAATAGGTGTGTTGAGAAAATTTGAATAAGATGGCGCATTGATACATTTTCGGTTTTTCAGATCAGAGTTCCTTTACTTGAGAACCTCTCTATCCATGTCAAATCCCACTTTGGCTATTCACAATGTAGAGAATAATTGTATTATCATTTGCTATCGGTCGTGGCTCGTGATAAGAAGTGAAAATAGCCAGTGAAAAGAGCCTTGAAAATGGCCAGTGCTCAAGTATCTACTCCCAAAGAATTGCAAGCCTCTTCTAGAACTTCAACTCCTAGTAAAGTCGTCAGTATTGATATCGGCGATAATTTAACAGAGGTACGTTAATTTGTGATTTAAAATGTTACTTGAAGTGCTTAGATTCAAAACTCGCCATGTCCACTGAAAAATTCAATCAAAAATTCAACTTCGAATTGAAATTCCTGTTAATTTTCAAATGTAAAAATTTATTTAATAATATAAAATTGATTTATATTTCATATCTTGATAAACTCCTAGACCTTAGCTCGTCGGGTCGTACTCGCGAACCCTGACTTTTATAAAGATTTTTATCACAACTCATATTTGATAATTAATAAGAAATAATTTATATTTTTATTACAGATGGAAATTGAAGAACTTCTGAATGATGTACACATTCGAAGTATTGCAACTAGCCCTCATAATCAGCCGCACGATGGAGAAGGATCTACAACAGGTGAAGTAAATCATCGCCAGGATGTGTTCGATCAAGACAGAAATGATGAACAACAACTTATTGGCCATTATGAAAATATTCCTCAAGGTAACAATGCACGAGCCGAAACACAAGAAATACACAGACCATTAGCGCATCATAACAGAAATAGAGGTAAGTAAACAAAAACTTTTGACTTCACTCTTAGTAAACTCTAATCCAAATAGAAATAAAATCCGTTCCAATTTTTCATTTATTTTAATTTAAAAACATCTAAAATCTGCTAATCTGTTAATAAGATAACATTAATAATTGAAAATCATCTTTTTGAAGTCTATAGAAGAGATAGAAGACATGTATTAGAGGAAGAACTTCACCAGGACAGATTACATCGCAGGCCTCAAGATCATCGACAGGCAAATGATAATCCTCATCATCAAAATATTCTTCAAGAAAATAATCAACAACGCCCAGGACATCCAGATACACGTAGACCATTTGCCCATTATAACAGAAACAAAGGTAAGAAAACAACTTGCTTAATCTCACTCATTAAATTATCATTTTATTCCCATACATAATATACATAAATAAAATCTTTTTCAGGAATCTATCTCTTCGATAGGCAGTCTCGTTTCATGGAATTCTTGTATGATCTTTCATCTGCAGCTTCATTATATGAGTACAGAAAGCGTCGCAGAAATCGTAGACGAATAAACTACAACTGATCCTACAAAGTGCTTGATTAAGTGTGTGATTAAGACTAAAGAAGTTTAAGTGTTTGACATGATTAACTATAAGAATAACTTTAAGTATAGATGCTTAATAATTAACTGTAAGATGCTTAATAGTTAACTGTAGGATGTTCAATAACATATCTCTTCTTTTTTATATAAAATATATTTCATTAAAAAAACTCTTTTTATTTCTCATCACCCCTTAACCGTTATTTTTGAACAATTGAAATTTTAAAATCTTTCTGAGAAAACATATTTTTTAAAAAAATTATTTGTATCATCTAGTTTTTTGTTAATTTAATAATTTTAAATGAAAATGAATTGATTACAATAATATTTATATCAAAATCGCATCGGAACAATAAAGCGTGTAGACGTCTCCGGTAGGGTGATTAACTAATATTCTATCATAAAAAATTGTATAATTGTTTAAGTTTGTTCCCGTAGAACCATTGAATACAAGTTTTTAAAATGTAAAACTCTATTATTCTGGAAATTGATCATAAAATTGCAATTTTTTTCTATAAATTGCATCTATGCTTCATAGCAGGGGAAAAGGGGGGGGGGTTAAAGACATAAACTAGTAATAATAAGAAATTAAAGTATTCTAATGTATTGATATAAAATTATTATTATTTTTTTTATTAAGCTTTTTAACTTTCTTCATTAAATATATAGAGTAGAGTATTAGTTTTATATCAGTAACATTTTTTGTATCAATAAAATTTAGAGAAACACAAATCAATCTATTTAGAACAAAAATTGCAATGAAACTTTGAAATAATTTAAAAGGAGTAATCTTATTTTAGTGAAGTTTTATTCAATGAAATTATACAGAAATTAGTTTTTTTATTCAAAATCACAATGTTGACGGACATAAAAAAAGTTTGCATTTATACCATATATACATCGATATAGGAGCTGTTAGCCATAAATTTTTTTATGCTACTAAACCAAACATATGGAACTTTATTTACTCAAAAAATATAGCAACTATGAAAGTTTAGGATGTTTATGTAAACAACATTCCACTACCAAACAAAATTTCGAAATCATTATTTAGTCAATCATACTTTTGACACAGCATAAAAATAAAGTACTTTATAACAAAATATTTGTGGTTTAATATCATTTAATTTACTCGGCTTTTGCAATTTATCAGTTTTTGGGTCAACATGGGTCGATATTGTACTTGATTTTTGCATCAAAATTGCAGTTACTATACTTTGTTCATGTTGTATTATTAATACTACAGTGATTATAACAATTATAATGAGCTGACGACGACTTATTTTAATTTATTTAACAATGTTTCACATTTAAATCAGAAAATAAGATATATTCATTTGATGAATATTTGTGAACATTGAAATTTGGAAAATAAACAAATTATTAGAGTCAGTCCGGAAAATAAAAACTTTAAAACCATTATACAGAATAAAAAATGGGTAAGTATTAAGACAGCAAATTTATGTTTCTTTTAAACAAAAGCTTACTTATCACATGTTTAGAGCTCCTTAACTACACATATCAAAGAAATAACACAGTCCTGTTCCTTATTAATAAATTTAAAAGCCCGTAGAACATAATGGGCTTTAGTTGTTACAACTGAAATCGAAGAGAACCCAGGAGTTAATATCGTCCACTTCTGCTCATTGTAAATAAAATGTTGTCTATAGATGCGATCGTCTTTTAGTAGCTGAAAGTTGGGGTTTCTAAAAGCCACACAAATTTGATTCACAATCATTGGAGCATAAGATTTCAAAAGCCATTGGATGTTGACTCCGTTAAATGACGATAATACAAATTCACATGTTGATCCTGGAAAAAATCAGCATGATGTTAATTGATAAATCAGTAAATAAGAAACAAAATTAGAAAATATTTTGAACTTACGCATATCCCGCAAATAATAAAAAGCTGCAGCCAAAATAGCGACGTCCTTTTGCAAATCAAATTTGAAGCTTGTAGTATCAACCTTCGCCTTATTATATTTGATGAAATTGCGTGAACTTTCTTTTAATGATGTGCAATCCAGCGCAATTGAAATGTAAAAATACTCAAACATGTTATTAATGATTAAACTTGTATTTATGAGCTAAATAAAACAAGTTATTATTAATGCTCATTGTCCAACTTATTGGAGAACATAATTCTAAGAAAACACTGAAATCCACTGGATCGACATCTCGTCCTTATCTGCATTTTGTTCTAATAGATTAAGGAATTCTGCGCTTCGAACTCCCAGGATAGCGTTGTGAGCCTTGAAAGAAACATTTCCCACCTTAATTGTTAATTCAGAAAGTTCTTCTGAGTCATAATAATTCTCAGCATTGATAAATGAAATTGGGCACAATACAAGTTCTTCACACAAATTATCTGGAAAATTAATATTATTAATTACTAAAAGATTTTTAATAAGTAGGTTTTTGTTAAAGCGGAGACATACAATATGCAAAACATTAACTTTCAAAATGAACATTTTAAATCCGGTAACCTGCTTGTAGTAGCAGATTACTGGAGTAGAGATACTATTTCAAATGTCAGTGATATTGTATTTACAATAATATAAATAATTACCAAGCTTCGGTTGAACTTTATTGGTGTTAATAATAACGTCCTCAATTGTAATTTCTTTGCTTGAAGTCTCCATGGTTTTATAAAACACGTGTTATGATTTTACGAGTGTGGGCATTAGTAATTGTTAGCGATGTTGTTCATATGTAAGGCTAGGTCGGTTAGGTTAGGTAGCTTATATAAACACACCTTAATAGGCCTTCTATTGGAAATGCGACTTAAAATTCTTTGTACAAAAATTCAATTTAATTTTTATTATATTATATGTATTACTAAAAGGAAATATACCGTTTATTATTAAATACAAAAATTAATAATAATAATAAAAAATTGATATTTTATGCGCGTTTTGATATTACTGCTTTAAAATTTAATCGTTCAAACAAAAATGTATTATTTAATTTTTATACAATAATTTAAATTCATTTTATACAGCTAAACAGTAAAATTAATTTTCAAATATTAAAATAAAAAATAATGTTCAGTAGAAAATACATTCACCCCTATCAATAACATATAAATAGATTCATCCATTTAATAAATAACAAATAGATACGATTCAACTAGTTTTTTCCTCCAACAGACTGGTCAAGGATTCATTAAGTCTATTGCCAAAGGCAGTGAAGCTAAATACTTCTTCAAACCTCTGCCGGCCAGCATTGCCCATTTTTTCCCTCAGAGAATGATCACTTATCAGAGGCATCATTTTCTCAACAAATTCCCTCTCAGAACATGCCAGAAAACCTGTCTCTCCATCAACAACAGTTTCCCTTGGACCACCAGAGTTGTGGGCCAGGACTGGTTTCCTATTGTACATCGCTTCTAAAGGAACTATGCCAAAGTGCTCATTGGTTGGGCTATAAATAACAATACTGGAATGTTTCAGGACTGATGCTTTGTCAATATCAGAAAGTGATCTGAGAAAAAATACCCTGTCAGTAACTCCCAGTTCATCTGCCAAGCCTATCAACTCCAAATGAAACATTCTCTTCCACTCTTTTATCGTATCCTCCTGCGACGATTAAATACAAATTTGTATATTGCTCCATATCCTTGCTTTTTATTTCTGCAAGAAGTTTTATAGCCAAGTCCAAGTTCTTCTTTCTTTCATATCTGTTGATCGACAATATGATACAAGCTTCAGCGGGTAGCTTTTTATCTAGGATTCGCTCCAGGCCGACAACTCGAGTTTTCTCAAAGAAGTCTGTGTTGATGGACGGGTGCAGGATTTCAGTCTGAGTTTTGTTTTTCTGAAGCGATGGAAAGGTTTTATAGAATACTTCTTGAGTGTAAGCGCTGTTGACGAATATTTTATCGGCTTTGCCCGTTGTGTACTCCTCAAGAAAATCTAAAGGACACCTATAAATGGACTTTAGAGTCGATCCTGGTTGGGAGAGCAGCTGATCTGGGTAATGGCAGTAGAACATGACGTAAGGGATCCTTAGCTTTAGAATTGGAATGCAAACAGAGACTAAGTCACAGAAGACTATCGTAGGAAGGTTGTCACTATAAATTATCAAGTAGAGGGCTGCAAATATCTGGAATTAAAATATACTTGGTGAATTTTTAATTTAATTTTTTTGTGTCATTTGATTTTACAGTTATAAATAATAATAATGTCATTTGTAATTAATAATTTTTTTGGTAACTTAAGGTTTATTCAATAGATGAATTATTAATTCTCTTGTGATAAACCTTATTTATTGATTATTCCAGTCAATAATAAAATTTGATCCTAGTTTTTAGGATCCTTTTTAAGAATAAAAATAAATGACTAGTAAACTGGTAAATTACTAGTTAAATTTCAATAATAAATTACTAATTAACAAAAACAACTAATTTTTGTTTTGTTTTATTGTTAATAATAATAATCATGATTTTGATATTACTATTTTATATTTGAATCAATGATTTTTAAAAGGGACTTAAGTCACATTTTGATATTTTTTGGGTTTTGTAAGCAAATTCTTATTTTTTAATGTAAATAAATAAAAAGTTAATTTGATTATGTCATAACTTCTAAGTATGCTGGCATTCAATTTCGATTTTAAATTTTCTATTTGAATGACTTAGGTCCCTTTTAAAAATCATTGAACATTAGATATTATTATTTTATTCTTGAAAAAAATCAAAAAAACTAGGATCAAAACGTTGAATTTTATTATTGACTAGAATAATCAATAAATTTGGTTTATTACAAGAGAATTTGTAATTAATATAATTAATCCAATTTTGTTTGACAAAATTGGTAATTGATTTTAATTCAATTAATTCAACTTATTTAATGATTCTGATTATTTATTATTATTATTCGATAATTTTAGAAAAAAAAGTTTTTTATAAATGGTCTTTAAAAGTTCTGTGACATAAGTTGAATAATTGACAGTTAAATGTAATTAAAAATCAAATCAAATTTAAGTCTTTAAAATATAAATAAAACTGACATAAAAATCAACAATACCAACCATTCGCAAGTAAGCACAGAGAGCAAAAAATCTGCCAAAAATGTGTCTCGGCAACCAGTCCCCCACAACGTCAACCGGTATCGTGCCATCTCTGGTTTCGACAAAACAATGGTCAGGGTCATGATGGGTTGTCAAGAACCGTACATCGTGACCTCTCTTTTTCAGAGCTAGGGCGGCGTCTACGACTAACCTCTCAGCTCCTCCAATACCCAGATCGGGGTGTAAGAACGTGACACGCACCATCTATAAATGATTACTGTGTCGGGAGATCAACAGATTATTCATCTATGTACCAAATAGCGTTTCAAAATAAAGCTGCAACAGAACCATTTGCCACGTTGTTAGCATTCAAACAAACACTGCAGCTCAAAGCTCACACTTCAGTTTCAGATGTCTTGATAGGTCGTCTGGTTGGCTGACGTGGGATTGTGGGAAATGCTGAAATGAAGTTTATACTGCTTGAATTTTGTATACTCATTGTTAAATAAATAAGAAAACAACAAAAAAGACATGCAATTAATTAATATTTTGAAAATAATAATAAATAAATTGTTAATTTTATCAAATTGAGAATTTGAAAAAAAAACTTATTCGTATTTTGCACAAAACTGAAAACGCTTTACTTAATATTAAGAAAATGGAAAATCTCTTTATGGAATGTATTTAAAACAGTTTTTTTGCATTTTAATAATCTTCCTAATTCAGAATTGTCATATTTTGAAATGAACTTGAACAGCTGTTTGAAATGACTCAAGTCAACATTCTTTATGGGAATTTCGATGGTTTTCTTTTCCTTGAAGTTGCTCGTGAACA
>JABFPD010000599.1:0-10799 GCA_022817545.1 Cremastobaeus sp. ZL-2020 | reverse complement strand
TTGCACTTGTGTTGTCAAGGTACATATCTACACAATAGTAATAAAGTATCTGGCTAATCTAACTTACGATTTTCAACTTTGAATTAGCATCATGTTTTATCAACTCATCTATATTCTTCAATTCTTCAATTCTTTGAAAAAATACTTTATTCAAAGAAATTAAAAGTATTAAAGTGTTATGAGATATAAGGGTTGAGTGATGAGCCTCCTTAATGAACACTCAGACGCATGAACATGGTGTAAAGAGAATAAGAGCCTATTCAAACGCTTATCATTTATAGAAAACGTTGCAGGAGAAAAACGAGAGTAAGGGTAGAAAAATCTACAGAGACCAAGCTATACTTCAAACGTAACCGCCACAGATCTGCGTCGGACCACGTACACGGAAAAACGGTGCAGGAGAGATTCAAGTCCCGCACAGGGCTGAACCCCGCACCATGAACATTTTCGCTGGTTGCAGGGATGACTCCTGCACCGCATAGGGACGGAGTTCGCAGGGTTCATCCATGCGTGCAGGGATGATTTCTGCACCGCACAAAAATAAATACCGCTGCGAGGACCAGCCCTGCACCGTGCAGTCTACGATAATTCCTTCTCTGAGCCTTGTTTTCCATGATGGTTTTAAACTGAAGAGTAAAAATCGTGATTGGTACACTGAGAAATCTGGATTGCATCGGGTGCAATCTTAATTATTACCCTTGCCATTCGTGATAGTAAGTTTTAAACTTCCGGCACATTATAATATTCTGGTTACAATATAACAATATATTGATTTACGCTATACTTTTTTTCATGTAATCGCAACAAATTTACTGAAAATAATTTATGTGCAGGTCATGGAGACTGTCTACAGCCCGAAGCGCCGTCGAAATTGATAGGTTTTGCAACACAGCATTACTATTTCCAACTTTGTTTTGGATCTAGAAAATAATTTTGCAGGTTTTTTCAAACACACGATCATATCAATTTGATAATTTTTAGCGAAGATAAGCAACTCCAAAATTGTTTTAAAGTCATGAAGGCCATGGCCTTCTCCTTGAGCATACATGTATATCCATATATACACAAGCCCACATATATTTGTATACATATATACAAATACTCCCCTTATAATTTTCTTCAATTCGCTTTTGCTTGAGACCCTGCTCATATCTCAGAAAAATCCCAATTTGTTATTCAACAAAGAACAAAAAAAATGAACAAATTTTTCAATGTTTTTAATAATTAATGGTAGATCTATCATAATATTAATTAATTATAGAGTATTCCCGAGAACTGAAATTATAATATTACACTTATTTACAGCACTTTAATATAACGGTAGTAAAGAGATATATGAATTAATTATATTATTATATTATGAAATATCTCATAATCAGTTGACATTTCATTCAATCATATTAATTTTCATTTTCACACATATAGTCAAATTAAACCTTCACATACCCAGCCAATACATAGAATCGATTCTCTTAAAATGACAATAAATCTTAAAATATTGCATATTTGACACAAAATATTTAAAAAATCATTGTTTAATTCAAAATTATAAACTGATAGAAATAACCTTCAAATAATATGATGGCAATAAATGCCATTAGAATCTCATTCCATTAAAAAAGTATTGAAAAATAGATTATGTTTTTCTGTAAATACTAAGTCATTCTAAGAAAAATTTTCAAAAAGTTTTTTGTTACAAGTTTTGAGGGGGATTATTTTGTATGTTTTCTTTATAGTGTCAAGAAGTTGACACTATAGGAAATTATTTGTTTAGTATTATAACATGCTACTTATTAGGTACACATGAGTAAAAAATCTATGTAGTGTGCGCATTAATCGGATGTGCATCGTCAAATTTCTACATGTAAAACATGATCCAATATTGTTTGTTAATATAAAAAAGTGTTTTTGAGATTGAGCTATTCAGCGCCGCACGTATCTGGACGAAAGATATAACTATGTTAAGGGGTCTATTATTGAGATGATGTCTTTGGAAAAGACATATGTCGTTCATAGCAATAAATGTGGCCGACATATGTCTTTTCCAAAGACATCATCTCAATAATAAAACCCTTAAAGTATATGAATCTGAGGAACACAGTCGTATACTTGTAAAAATGTTGACCACAAATATGAAAAACTATTTTGCATGTGATTTGCAAGTAATTTTCTTTTTTTCAACTTTTCAATCGCCCGCCCAATTTGGCATGGAACCTCTTTGATCGCATAAATTGCATAAAAGTAAATATGCTTTTGAAAAAAAGTTTGGTATAATTATTTGAATCTAATGTCACACAATACATTTTAACAATTCCAATACGTAAAAATGTTACGAATTTAATATGATAGGCCTCATAATGCAACATTATCAAAGTAAATGAAAATGTAAAAATTCTTACTTTCTGGTGTTGTTTCTATTTGTGGACTATGGTTTACTGTTTTCTCTTTTACAGTTTCTTCGACAGGTTCTGATTTCTTTAAATCATTAGGCGGACCATTTTCCACCAATTCTTCCAAATCATTGGAATTCATCATATCTGTAAATAATTTTTTGAAACATTATTACTTTTCAAATTGTTTATTCTCATTGAAACATAACCTTGTTAGTATTTTAAAAGTAATTTATTAGTTATTTATTGTTTCATTTTTCTCGCCATTTTAATTGTCTGTAATGTTGTTGGATCATTATCAGTAATTTCAGATCATTTCTAAATTTCACCATAAATGTACTCTGCTTTGTGAAATCAAAATTGTTTACAATAAAAGGTTGCAGTGATGACACATTGACTAATTTCCAAGATTTAATGTGATTTGTTGATCTAGAATCTGAATTATAAATCGTAATTCAAATATTTGTAATTTAGTAAGTAAATCTATAATTTGTATTGTAATTAATAGTTTTTTATTCAAATTTATCTGAAATTATAATTTGATAATAAAACTGATAACAATATTAAAATAGTAATTATATCTTTCCAATTTGTATGACAGTCCATAATTAAATTATTTTAAACGTATTTTTGGAACAAAATATTTTCGTTTATTTACAGCTATACATAAAGGCAAATATTTTTTATGTTTGTAAAAAAGCATATCTTCATTTTAATATAGTTAACATACCTATAGTTTTAAATATATTGTCCTCAATGTCGAGATCTTTGCTTGGTGAAGAAATTACTACCACATCATTATTTCCATTATCTTAAACAACAAAGAAAAGGTTAAATGATAACATAATCTTAAATTAATTCATGTTTTTTATCTTCAGATAGTCCAAGAATATTTTGACACTGAGTAATTTCTTTGTTGTCAGGGATTATTTAAACTTAATTTTCCTGTAATGATTACAATTTTGTATCGATAATTCGATCAAATAAGATTGAAATTGTATAGCATCAATTTTGCATTCATTACAAAAAAACAGCAAAAAAATTATAAATAATACAGTTGCGGGCTGAAGCTGAATAATTATTCAATGGCCAAACAGATCTTTATCTTCGTTTTTGTCAAATTTATTTTATTTTAATGAGCATGGATGTTTTACATTTTCTGTGTTATCCTGTAATGACGGGTAGAGGGATAATGGAGCTCCATTGAGGGGCATAGATGACTTCAACTAACTACGTAGAGGAATATAAAGTCAGAGGGAACCTTACATCTTAGTACCTTACTCGGGTGTCTCGAGTGCCTTATTTTCTGCATCATGAAATGAAGACTGCTCGGCATACATCCCGATTGCTTATTGGCTACCACTCAGATACCAAGATGACATAATTGCCAGAAATCTTTGTTTTGGCTGTTTTTGCGCTTGGCTGGATCATTAAACATAGCTGAGATCATCGTCGATTCGTCGACGAATCGACGATGGTTTCAGCTATAGTCTCAGATCTCAATTGCCATGGAACATTAGAAACAAGTCAGCTCTATCACCACCTCGTAAGCCTTTAATCATTAGGCGAGGATAAAGGCATTCTGGGTCTGGAAAACAAGATCCCAGTTACTGGTAGAATATTTAAATTTTATCCCATGGACAAGACAGAAGCAATTTACAAATCAACTGTAGAGAAGCAGCATGTAGCAATGAGATCTTGCTACCAACAGTAATAAAATAAGTAAGGTAAAAGTATGTGGAATAGCCGCTTTATAGTATTTGCACAATAAATTGTGCCTAAAGAAAGTCCTAAGACACCAATGACCAGCCACAACGATGGAACTCTCATCCTCGTTCACCATAAAGTAGAATATTGAACTGCTGTCTGTTATAGCCAATTTAGCTACAAAGTTACAATTGAACAGGTAACGGAGTTGTATAATAATTTTTACCGCCAAAATTATTAGTGGATGAAGATGGAAAAAGCGGAGGCTGTTGAAGCAGTTGAACCTTTTTCAGGGGGGCTTCATCTGAGTCTGATGCTGTACTATTCATTTCATTTCTGGACTTTGTGCGTTTTGCTTTCTTACTTTTTTTATGTTTTTTATGTTTCTTATGTCCTGGAAAAACATTAAATATGTCTTTAAAATCAAAAATACATGAGTAGAAAATAATTCAATACCTGTTGGTGCAATTGCAGAAAAATTATTAAAAATTAGCAGATAAAAGTAGATTAAAAATAAATATTAAACTCCTCAGTCATGATACTAAAGCAAAGTTAAATAGAGCTTCGTATAATTTTGAACATAAGCAATTTTCTACACTGTAAAAATAGTACAAAATGGGACTTTTTAGCGTCTTATTTTAAGACATTGTCGTCTTAAGTTCAGTCGGTTTATACGTCTAAATGACATTCATACGTCTGAATTCAAAAGACTGACTGAAAACCTTCTACAAAAAGTGTCTTAATTTAAGACGCCTGTTTTTACAGTGTACAGGTTAATCACCATATATTGATATACCATTAGATTTTCAACATATAAAAATTAAGAAAACATTATTCAAAATTAAATAGAATCATTATTCTCTCGTATTTTATTATTCTAAGAAAAGTATGCATTTTTGTATCACAGTTATTTTAGATAAAATGCAAAAATAAATCAAATAATTTTAAATTAGAACATATTGTTTTATTATTACTAGAACATTATTTGATTTAATAACAGTTAGTAATAATATTACGAATAAATTACCAGAATGTGAAAAACGATCCGTTGATTCTGGGGATGAACTGTAACGTTTTCGCTTACGTTGTGCTCTACTTTTTCGTAATGTTTCTGCATCAGTTGTTGTTTCGTCTTCTTGTTTGTCTTCAGCCTTCTTACATTTCCTAGTAGCCGTCTTTACATCATCTATAAATTACATGATATGAAAAATGTTTTATTCATGCAATGTATACGGAAAAACAGTAGTTGAGTGGCTCGACTACATTTACAAGGCCAGCCCTTTAGCACCTACATTTTCGTTTAGACTTAATCCTGAGACTTATTTCTACCTGAGTTAACACAGGTAGGATTTCTGTGTTCACTCATGAAGTTTGCCACGAACTCTTTTTTATTTGCGTTCTCATTGGTCGTCTCGGTCATGGGATTTTATATTAAAAATTTTATGCAATTTGTAGTCAGTATAATAATTTCATTTAATCACAAATGCCAAGGAAAAAATGAACAGATTTAAAGAATATGACATGTGAAACATCTGTGCGGGACTTACAGTGTGATCCTCTAACAAATATATTAGCAATTGAAAATTTTTTATTTTATACGAATAATAGGATAGTCATTAATACGTTTTTTATTATTACACCACTAAATTTTTTATAATTTTTGTAATATATTATTGCGCGATGGGATTTCACTAACTGAATTTCTAAAAACATTTACTTTGTTACCAATCAATTTTCTACTGAATTCCGTTGATTATGACAATTTTTTGGGGCCAACCTGGGTCACGTTTATTCTATAAATTTTTACTTCTTATAATTTACAAAAAACTTTACACCATCTTAACCAATATATTAACAATATATTCAACAAAGAAATACTTTGGTAACTAAATTTATTCAAGAGACTTTAAAAGAGAAGATCATAATTATAAACTATTTTTATAGCGTTGCAAATAGGATTCAGAAAAAAGGATTAACATCAACCTTATATCATTGTAGAAATACCTTGGCTCATGAAAGGTCAAATTATTTTATTTCTGTCTGTATTATTTTGTTTGTATGAATATATTATTATAACCTAATATGTCAATACAATCATATCGAGGCACACATGGACCACTTTTTTCACTATGCCAGTACATTACCTATAATAAGCTTATTTGGTATTGGTATCACCTGCCTTTTTCTTTCATGAATTATTAACAAGATTATTAATTTATCCAAAAATAAAAAGTTTAGTTTAAAATAATTTATTAATTAACAAAGAGTTTAGTTTGAACAAAATTTTTGCTACTCAATCCAACTTTCTTAATGATCATGAAAAAATAATTTGAATTTTTATAAATATTAAGAGAAATGTTAATTCCTATTGAATAATTAATAACATTAAACTAAAATGAGATATCTATTACATGGATGCCCTAAAAGTATATAAATGAGCATATATGACCCAAGTAGGGTATTCTAAACAAACTGAAAACATAGTATCACGGTTTGAATTGATACTTATCAAAAAATTTAATAATAAAGATACTAGTTAGAATTAACAGATTCACGTGATTTGTTTTAATAATAAAAGTATACATTCTTTACATATTATATATTATTATTATTTTCATTTCAATAGTAAAACAATACTTATAGTCTGTAATTATTTTTTAATATTTATTAATACCGAACTCCGTACCAGTGTTAATTAATTATACATTAATTATTAAGTACAATAATCTATTAATATTTTTGGACAATAGATAGTTCATTATTGTGCTAGCCATCAAAGCGGGGCTTTTTGTGACAGTCCCAAGCTGAAAGAAAGGCCTTTCAACCACCTGCAAGTAAAGCTTCGAGTATATACAGGCAGGTGATGTGTTCGCCTGCAATTGTAAAGTTCAGTAATCCTAGGTAAGTATACTTTTAATAGTGCTGATGCGAAAAGTAGACGGTTAAAAAGTTATTACGAAAATTTTTACTTTGACCTATCAAACCACGAAAACTGACACTGTCAATTGAACAATTTATTAATTTGAAAAGATGAGTAATTTCATAATTTTAAACTCAGTAACATTTTTTTCATACAAACAACTCATACCTATAAATTTCATATAAAAATTTTCAAACTTTCAAAATGTCGGTTGTATATGATAATTAGACTGACACATTGTAATATTAAGTATAAATAAAATACATGCCATATGTTCCATATAGTTCAATGGAGTAAGTTATCCAATCTTTCGTTGGTTGCTCATTTCTGTCGATCATGGCTCGAACAGAGCGTCCATACTTTTTTGGTGGGTACAAACACGATTTATTGTTACTTCGCAGCCATGAAGATAATATATAAGAGACTGTGTTATCTTTTGCGAATATCACAACAGCATATTTCTTATTGGTTGCCATAATGATGATATTCCTTCAAGCTGAAAATTATTTCTTTCCCAAACTTCCTGTAAATAGATAAATAAAATCAGTTTTTACAACGTAATATTAAAATTTTAAACGTCAGAAACACTTAGATATCTGGATTCTTGAATAAAAATTATAGTTGTAATTTTAATATATAGTATATTCGGAAAATAACAATTGTGGCAATTAATAACAGATAGACAATTAAGTTCATATAAGGGCATCCTTTATTCATTGCTGCAATTGTTATTGTCCAAATACGTTGCTAGTTAAAAAATCGAAAATCCTGTTATTGAAGAACAATAAAGACGCGCAAAGAAGGCACATATTATAAAAGGTTCAAAATTAAAATGATTTACGACATTCTAGTAAGAATAACCAGTAAAAAAAAATTATGATAAATAAGTAAAATCACACACTTACACTCAGTAAATATTCTGACATAGAATTTAAGGTATACTTTAAAACAATCGGATTTCATCGATATTCTTTTTTTTACATGGAGGTTATTGGCGCCAAAAAAAACCTTTCGCCAATTATTTTCTTCGATATTCCATTTTATATATTGTTATATAAATATTTTAAATTTTACCTGGAACTAGATACTTCTAGATATAACTATGGCGTCAGTTTTTGCTTTTACGCAAGCAATGGCCGGGTTGCACTTTCTCATGTAGTATTGGGTGTTTGTCTTCACTTATAGTTTGATAGAGATAGCTATCAGCAGTTCGACGGCCATATTAACTACATCCAACTACCAACCAATGAAAGTACTTTTGAATTGCACTATTACGCCATCTACTCATTAATATTAATTGCTCGTCATAATTAATTTACGTTGATAATAAAATTCATAAAATTAGTTTTTAGTCGCAAAAATTTTTTTTCTCAATTTTCGACTTTTATTTTTATAAAAATGAACCAATTATTGTCAAATTTTAATTTAAAAGTTATTTGTCCGCTAATTACTTATGAATTACGCCACTGGCGGGCGTTTTTCATGGCGTTGCAATCTTTCCTGGGTTGGCCTCGTTGGCGAAAAAAGATTGGCTTACTTTTGAGGTTCTAAGAAATTTACTTTTAAGGAGAAGGCAGTTTTTGTTCTTTTACGTTGTAATTTGTATATATATAGTGTGCATTTGCAAGATGGGGAAATACGACGAACAAATGAAAATCGTTGACAATCAATTTTTTCGATACGCTCCGCAGTTCGTGGAAACAAGATTTTGTGGTTACACTAAAAGGATTCGATACAAGCATGTATTAATTTAATTAAATTTTAGAAAGGTATGCAATTATGCAATGCGTTAATTCTGTTACAAATGTCGGTGTATAAATAATAACTTTTTAAAATAAATGTTAATGTGTCCACTTTAATATTGATAACTAACCGATTTTTGAAGTGGTATTTTTATTTGAAATATTTTATCTTTTCAGATCAATCAAATAAAACTTGGTGCACATATAGTCATTGGGGCATTTGTTATTTTCGCCTTCAATCGCAATGAAGGTTATGTCCCTCATATGCCACCAACTGATTCTTTGGAGTGTGTAAATTTATTTACCTACGTTAAAGGTACTATATTTATTCAGTAAACATATATTTTAAACAGTGAAAAGAAATTAATGTGTCTGAGGTTTCGATGGCAATTTCGCTTCATTCCAGAAATATTTCTTCTTTAGTTATAAAAATTATAATCAAGACAAAGCATTTCAGTTATATTTCATGCATATAATTACTTGTATTTCGAATTCTTCTTAGCTTATAATTATAGTGTACTTGGTAATAATTCATTACATTAGTCAATGCTCACATAAAGCTCAATTTAAAGAAAGCTGTATATATAAAACACAAATTTGCAATTAATCTTTAGCATAAAACATTATTCAAAGATTTAATGTTTGTCGACCTGGTGGCTGATCATGATCGTAATAAATATTGAAAATTTAACGATTGTTACTCAAATATTTTGATACAGTTTTTTTTTAATATATTCACTTTGACAATAAAGCAATAAAAATACGATTCATACCTACACGTATTTATATTGACAATTTGTACCGGTCGGGAAAAACTGGAATTAAAATTATTACATGATTAATACTAGTAATTGTTTGCTTCTCATTTTCTAACAAGTCATTATGCAAGTTTATGCATTTTAAATACGAATTTAAGTATAAATTTAATGTCTCCTCATCGGTATTTGATACAAGGATATTGTCCTATTTCTAATCGCAAGCCTGTTGTTTTATTTAATAATGTAAAATAAATGTTTCTTCTTAACGCTTTGACATAAACAACCAAAAATGACATTTAATGTCGGTACTGCAGTGTACGTCAATTGATTGGTAAAAGAAAGCGACAATGTGGCGCTATACACAAGTCCACATAATTATGTGAGCTTATGTTTTCAAACTCTAAGACTCGACCATAATTTGCAATAGTTTATTTTTGTACACACGTCCCTTAAAGTCTGTAATTTTTATTATTTGAACAAAATTGTATTTGCCATTATTTGGGAATCTATAAACACCTTATATAGAATGTTTATGCTGTATAATTTTTTAAAAATAAAATTCTCTCTGATATTGTTCTAATATTTCGAATATTATCAATGTCTGCTTCTTTGGCCATTTTAATTGAAAATATTTTCTTAAGTTCATGGGTACAAAGCTAAAAATAAAAAAAAAGCCTCAATTATGTAATGATTCTCCACATGCGAATATATGGTGCAGGATCATTTGGTTACAGAAGCAGAAAATGGAGACTTCGCAAGTTTCGACTAGTATGTCGTTCAGATTCCTGCATGACCATATTAGTGTAGTGAAAGAGGGTGTCCTTCAAAGCAAAGAATTGTCGGTGGTCTACATAAATCATGTTACACTTGCGGATGTCAAAAAGCTTGTTATCCTCGTTGATGAAGACATAAAAATAATATTTAGAAAAAATTGCGCTATAGACAATTCGGTTATTGTAATCTCAAATGAACCAAATGACTTAACGAATGCACCATTCTATGCATTTTAGAATTGTTAAAATAATTTCAAAAGAAAATATCATAAAAAATTATGTATTAAAATAGATTGTAAACCAAACTTTGTTAAATCATATATTTATCTTTATTTGTTCTTAAATTATTGTTTAAATATATAGTTAAATTATAGATATTTGAATTATTTGGTCCCTAGCGGAACAGTCACGACGCTTGACCCGACGCATAGCGTCGGGTCCACCGTCGTACTAGCGTCGTGTCTTGCGTCGGGTCTAGCGTCGGGTTCTGAATATATTGAAATATGTTG
>JABFPD010000598.1:0-10801 GCA_022817545.1 Cremastobaeus sp. ZL-2020 | reverse complement strand
ATAAGTCGTTGATTTCAATTTTTTTAAACCATTTAACCTTACTTTTGTTGAATCTTCATGATCCAAGATATTATGTGTTTTAATTTGTTATATTTAATAACAAATTTCAGGTATTCATACACTGGAAAAAATAAAAAGTAACTTTTGGTAAATCCAACTAACCAGAACAGTTGGGTGTGGTATTCAATATAAAATTCAGCCAATGCAACTGTAAATGGCAGTTGTAGTTATCTATAAAAAATGGTATAAATAAATTTCAGGTTAAGGAATACATTTGATTATATGCAATTTCAATGCATATTGTCAATGTTTAATTTTAACCGATTACCTGTGCAAATATACGAATCGACATAGATGAGATTTTAACCAAGTATTGGTGTCACGCGACTAAAGGACAGTGCCATACGTCAATTAGGTCTTATTACATTTCTATATTCTTTTGTTTCTCTTTGGTTATATGTGTGCTTAAATTTTCCACAGGTAATCACTTAATAATAGAATATTATTGCCGAGGGCGCCCGAGGCGTATACGTCGTTTTATATATATAGACCAAGGAATAGGATAATAATAGAAATGCAGGAATTAATGGTAGTAATAGCCGAGTTATTGCCTTCCGGGCGATAATACTCACCCGCAGAGAACATAAGTTTCTAGAACGTAAATAATACGTAAAAATTACGCCCCAACGTTCTTTTTACGTTTAATTTATGTTCCAGTAATTTATGTTCTCTGTGGGCATTTTTGTGTTTAAAAATAGGTCAATACTAAATAAGATGTAAAAACGTCTCAAACCTCTTTGTATAAACTAGTGTATGTAGTAATCGGACCAAGAGGAGCAAAATGAAGAAATAAAAGAAATTTTTGTAACATACACGGATAAGGGCAACATTACTGTTGTGATGAAACTCAAGGAATATAGAGAGAAATGTTTGTCACTACTTAATGATAAAACAACATATATAGAACTATCCAAGGACAATACTAATAATTATCAAAACAAGATCAATGATTTGATTAAGTCTTGGGTAAAAAATAGGTATATAAATGAAGATCAAGGAAATCGACTAGCAGTTAACAATGGTGTTGTGACAAAGTTCTATGCTTTACCAAAAATACACAAACAACACGTTCCTCTGAGACCCATTGTATCTGCAGTTGGTACTCCTTCATACAAACTTGGTGTTTTTTTATCACAATATACTTAAAAACATAGTAGGTAGCAGAAATAGTCATATTAAAAATAGCTTTCAATTTAAAGAAATAGTTGATAACCTTTCAATACCGGATAATTATAAAATTTTTTCACTCGATGTGCAGTCACTTTTTACCAACATTCCACTTCAATTGGTTAATCAGATTATAATGGAAAAATAGAAGGTCATAGAACCTCACACTAATATTCTTGAACAACAATTCCTGATCGGTTTGAATCTCTTATTAGAGAATACGACTTTCAAATATAACGGTGAGTTCTACGCCCAGACATTTGGTACCCCCATGGGTTCTCCATTATCACCTGTACTCGCTGACATCATCATGGAGAAAATTGAAGATGAGTGTTTTCATAACTCAAATATACAAACAAAATTTTTTTATAGATATGTTGATGATATTTTGCTCTGTATCCCAGAAGGTAACATCACAACAGTAATTCAGACGTTCAATAACTATCATGATTGCCTTAAATTCACTTTTGAGGAGGAAAATAAAAATAGGGAAATTAGTTTTTTAAATGTTTTGGTATCAATAAATAACAATAATACAATTTCAACTAATTGGCATCGAAAACCAACTTGGTCTGGCAGGGCTCTTAATTTTTACTCACACCACCCACGCAATAAAAAAATAGCTATGGTTTACAATTTAGTAGACCAAGCTATAAAATTGTGTAATGAAAAATTCCATCGGATTAATTTAGATTTAGTAAAAAGAACTTTGATTAACAACCAATTTTATTGATACATACATTCAAAAAAGTTCACTAAAAAATTCATCGACGACACCGACTGATTTGCGACGCATCGATGATAACACTAATTACATCTCATTTCCTTTTTCAAAAACATTGGAACATAGAATCCAAAATTTGACAAAAAATCATAATGTTAAAGTCGTGTTTTACAATAACAATAATATTTCAAAATTGTTCGATAAACTCAAAGACAAAGCCGAAATAGAAAGTAGATCTAATGTTTTATATAAAATTCCATACTCTGATTGCGATTCAGTGTACATAGGTCAGACAAAAAGGTATTTGAAAAAAAGAATTAATGAACATAAATATAATGTAAAAACTAACCCATGTACACACACAGAATTAACAAAACATGTGACGAACACTTCACACAAAATTGACTATGATAATATTAAGGTTTTAAAATATGTTTCACATTGGAAAAAAAAGGTTAACTTCTGAAATGCTTCATATTATGAAAGACAAAAAAAGTGTAAACAAAAGTACCGATATCGAACATCTCAGTATTACATATCACGGATTATTCTGATATACAATTTGAATTTGGCGCCGTCATTGTTTGCCAACACATGTGATTATTCTAGTCGGATCTCTTAGCTCTCTTTCTATCTTAACGATTTTTATGAACACTTTATATTTAATTAACTTTATATTATTACCTAAAAAACACTTTATATTATTCTTCGTCAATATGTACTTGATTAATTTATGTTGGTTATAATTTTACAAGTTGTTTTCTATATGAATAGACTAATGCATTTTAACTTAACAACATGACCTTATATCATAACATTGTTCATTTAAAAAATATTCTTGGTCTCTTAACAACTGTCTATGTTTTATAAAAAATAACAGTTAAGGTATGATAGCATTGTCATTGTTCTTATTTGTGAATTCATATTTATACTGTTTGTCATACAGCCCTGAAGATGTTTACACAAGGTAAACGAAACGTTGGCTATTAATTAAAAGCAAGAAATAGTCTCAAGAAAGAG
The DNA here is from genome assembly GCA_022817545.1 of Cremastobaeus sp. ZL-2020. NCBI lineage: Eukaryota > Metazoa > Arthropoda > Insecta > Hymenoptera > Scelionidae > Cremastobaeus > Cremastobaeus sp. ZL-2020. Next base: position 7,830 of record JABFPD010000598.1, on the reverse strand, counting down.
GTGTTTTATTTCTTCATTTTGCTCATCTTGGTCCTTTTACTACATACACTATGGGCATAGTCAAGAGGGGCAGGGAGGGGCAACAGCCCCCCCCTAAATCTTGATAACAAACTGCACATCCAATATTACATTTTCTACAGAAATTAGTACAATTGACAAGCCCCCCCCCTTGATTAAAATCCTGATTACGCTCCTGTTGGGTACTGCTATATTCTGAATTAAGATTGAGTATTCTTAATTCCAAAAAAATTATAATTTAGAACCTGCTTTAAACCTCCGACATTCTGAATCGGGATATTTGCGATAATTTTCCGGTCTTAAGTAGATCCTCATTATAATTATTTTTTTCTAAAGTCTAATTAAATTTTTCTAAAGACTCGAAAAATAGTACTTAGAAGGCTCAAAAGAGAATCTAAATTTCGACTCGGGATGAAAAGCTTTTTATAGCTCGATTCTGAAAACGTAGTTTCGAGAAAATTCACAGAATTGGCCAGTTAATTGGCATTTCTGAAGTAGGTTCAAAGTCTAGTATATCTTTTTAATTATTTTTATAAAATTATAAGATATAAGTATCAATTTTGTGAACAGGACTTAGAATTAAAAAAAAGTTTTACATTATGGTTAAATGAAGGGTCTAAAACCACGGAGTTTAGGTAATAGCAAAATAAAAGGTTTAAATAATATCTGTATTATCCCTGTATGATTAACAAAAAAATTTTCCAAATGGCTATGAATTATTACTTAAAATAGTAATGACTGAACATATTTAGTTAATTTATAAAACGTATCAGTAACAAAAAAACAATACTTATTATTTAAAGTTTATGAAATAAATTTTGATGCATATGTCAATTTACGAAATGTTAAAGTTACTTTACCAATTGCTGAAATTATGAAAGGTCTAAAATTACAGGTCATAGTAAAATAAAAGGTTGAAAGAAGTTTATCCGAAATGTAGCATTCCAGTGATGTAAGATTATAATAAAATAATGTTTTTATTATTTATTGATATTGTAAAGTTTTTTGTCCCGGTTAATAATATTCTCTATTAAATTCTATGTGACTGTTTAATAATTTTGTTTTTTTTGTACTACTAATTTAATATGGCGTGTAAGTGTGGACTGTATAATTTTGACATATGGGGTAAGATTCAAACTAAGAGACGATGCTCAAACGGAACTATAAACTTTAATTCAGTAAACTTTATTGCCAACGACACATTGGACTTCGACAATGTTACAATACTCCTTGTTTACATATCTCAAAAAAGATCGGAGCTAACCTGTCACTCAAACAACAATGTCGTAGAAATTCTAGTCGTTACTGTTGCCATATAAATTACACATCTCGCCTCGCAGAGTGCAGCTTTATCGTTGAACGCGTCGCTGGTAAAATTCTTCTAATATAAAAATCAATTTGTAAATATAAACCATCTAACTCTGATCACGCGCCACAAAACTAAAAGTAGAGTTACACGCACAGCGTGATCAACTCTAAGCGCGATAAAACAATTGCGTTAACGAAAATTCGGATCTCAAAAAAATTACTGCTATGCGACGCACTCAAGGAGGCTTGAGCTACGCGATCGGACACCTGAACGCGCACTGGCTCCGATTTTCAAGCGCTCGCATAACGTCGTGGCGTTGGGCTCGTTGTGGCGATGTTGCAGAGGGCGCGGCTGTTGTCGGCAACGTTGATACGGTGTCGGCAACTTGCCATAACTCCAAACAGACCCCACCTTGAACCACTGAGGGGGTTCAATCCAGGTTGACATAATCTAAACAGACAAATGAAATATTTAAGGTCGAGCAATAATCAAGTGAGTCAAGTTTCAATTATAGCCAAACCAAGTAGTCTATTCTCTGGTAGGTGATATCAGGTTGCTGCCCGTTCCATCGCACTTGATTCGTATGTCGTAGGCCACCTCTGGAGGGGGAATAGAGACTACACAACATTTGTCTTCTCGCAGATTACCGTTCGGATCCCACTTGAGGGTCACTCTTCCTTCTGGCACGCGTTTATTGAACCGACGATACTGTAAGCGGGCGGATGGCTTGATTTTCAGGTGGTAATTCTTGTAATGAACGAATTCGAAGACTGTGTGAACCTTAAGCCTGTGTTGATACTCCTCGTCGCTCAACAAACAGATGTTAGGACTTTCACACTCGTCTAGCCATTTACTCACGTTGCGCTTTCGAGCTGCAGGTTCCAGACGAGGAGAGCGTTTCCTCTTGAGTGGATTATGCTGGGGGTGCACATTTTCTCTGATGGTGGAAAACACAGGATTACATCTGGTTACTACATCACTGTCATGCTGAAGGAGACGGCGAGGATATGCCAACTTCTGCGGTGTCGATATTTGTTGTCGCTTCGAATGATGGGACACCTTATCAGTGGTTACAACATTAAGTGACAGGTGATGTCTGTCCTGTCGTGAAGTGTAGGGGCGCGGTATCTCGGCTCCTGGGTCCTCCCAAGCGCTCTCAAAGTCCGCAGCATCACGAGAGTGTTGTTTGTGTATGATGTCAGCTTGGTAATCATCCCGCTCATCGTCCAAGTCGACCTCGCCATCCAATGAAAGGTGATCTCCTGACAAGGACATGTAGCTGCGAAGACAAAATAGAATAAGCCATATTGTTTCTGAGAAAGGCGATAAACGATTCAAACGAAATAGCTGTTGAGATCAGCATAATTTAAAGTTGCAATAGATTAGTTGTCTACTCATCACAGGAAGTAGGTAGTTTGCACAACTGAGTAATTGGACGGACGAGTTCGGTTGTTTTTGTGCGGATACGGACATCCCTGACCAGTCCATCTCTCCCCTGGCGAGTTTCTACGACTCTGGCCATAGTCCAACTACATGGTGGTTGATTAGCATCGCGCAATAGAACGACATCATTCGGTTGTAGATTAACCATTTCATCCTGCCATTTGTCTCTCCTTTGCATTGATACTAAGTACTCTTTTTGCCATACATTCCAAAATGCTTGTACAATGACTGACACAGACTGCCAGCGAGAAATATAGTTAGGATTTAAATCTAGAGTAGATTCGGTTGGGACTAACTGTAGACTTGAATGTATGAGAAAATGGGCTGGTGTCAAGAATTGAATGTCGCCAGGGTGGTCGGTTAGTTTTATCAATGGGCGAGAATTGAGGCATGCCTCGATTTGAGTGACGATAGTGAGCATTTCTTCTCTCGTGGGCGTGAAGGAGCCTACAACTCGAGAGAGGTGGTGCTTAAGAGATTTGACCCCTGCTTCCCATAAGCCACCCATGTGGGGTGCAGAGGGAGGGATAAATTCCCATTTAACGCCCCGAATAGTAATTTCATTTAAGATGGTCGCGTCATGAGTCGCTTGATGGAAGGCGCGGCGCAACTCATTGTACGCTCCTTTGAAGTTTGTTGCCTGATCGCTGTACAACGTGGAAGGCAGACCTCTACGTGCTACAAATCTACGCAATGCTGCCATAAAGGAAGCAGTAGAGTAATCATCAACAACTTCAATGTGGATAGCTCTCGTTGAGAAGCAGACAAATACGGCCAAGTAGACTTTGTGTGCTCGCTGCCCTCTACCAGCAGAGTTTCGCACGAAGAATGGACCAGCATAGTCGATACCGGTGTGCGTGAAAGGTCTTGAAACGGAGCATCGACTGGACGGCAAGGGGGCCATTTTTTGAATCACCGGTTCAGCTCGCGTACGAACGCAGACTACGCAGCGTTGAATGACAGATTTCACCAACTGTCTGGCATTCACTATCCACACCTTTTCGCGTAGCAAGCTCAAAGTGAGTTGCACACCGCCGTGTAGTGAGAGGCGATGATGGTATCGAACTAGCAGCGTAGTGACAAAATGTCTTGGCAGAAGGATGGGGTGTTTTTGGTCGTGGGGTAGATTCGAAAATTGTAGACGGCCTCCGACACGCATAATTTGATCATGGTCGATAAAGGGACTCAGAGCCTTAATAGTAGAGGCTTTGCTCAACGGTGAGTTCGATTCAAGTTGTCGCATTTCCGAAGCGAACATGACTCTTTGAAGTGTTTGAAAGATAAGTTGGCGAGCTGAGTGCAACTCAGTAGTGGAAATCACGAATTTTCTTGCTAAAGTTTGAACGTTTCCATTTATCTTGAGTACCTTTTGACGAATTTTGTTGTGAACTTTCTTTATGTAATCAATAAACCTCAAGATAAGAGCTGTTACCCGCAATAACCTCTCCCAACTGGAAAACTTAGAGAAGAATTCTGGTGCATTAGCTTGCACGAGTAGGCACAACTTAGCAGATTTACGCTTTTCCTTCTGAACCTCAAAGTGCACGTCTGCAGAGTCTTCAGTTGAGGTGAACTGTATCGACTCGGGACCATGCCACCATAGTGAGGATTTAGACAACTCTGCAGCTTGACAACCTCGTGAATTCAGATCCGCTGGATTGCACTTTGTCGGAACATGCCTCCATTTTACAAATGGAAGACTAGTCTGGATGAATGAGACTCTGTTGGCCACGAATATAGACCAATTGGAGGCATGCTTAGATAGCCAATCCAACACGATACGAGAGTCGGTAAAGGCTATCGTTTCATCCAAGCGTCCTCGCCAGTTGGCTATTATATAAAGGATAAGCTTAGTTAGTAAAGTGGCTCCGCATAACTCGAGCCTAGCTATGCTGACTGTTTTAATAGGGGAAACCCGAGTTTTCGACATTACCAGATGAGAGTGTTCTCTGCCATCAGCCAATATAATTCTGAAGTACGTAACAGCTGAGTAGGCCCGCATAGAAGCGTCGGAAAATCCTACCAGACTGACATGACGTAGTTCATCTGTGAAGCCCATCCATCTTGGAATTCGAATCTCTTTCAGGCCTTGTAAATCGTTACAATAATTGCGCCAAACCTTTTCTAATTCAGGAGGTAGTTCATCGTCCCAGTCAAGTTTATCCAGCCACAGCATTTGGAGCAGGATTTTTCCAGTGACGACAACTGGTGAAAACCATCCCAAAGGGTCATAAAGACTTGCTATCGCCGATAAAACAGTACGTTTTGTAGGCCTCTCTAAATGTAGGGGTTCGATCAGGGTGTGAAAGTAGTCGTCTATAGGTGACCAGGCTATACCCAATACCTTTCTAACAGAGTCAGGGTTAGGATCTAAGTACAGTGAGAGAGTTGTCGAACTGTTCGCCGGTAGTAAGGTAGGATCATTGGAGACCCACTTCCTTAATTCCAGGCAACCCTTTCTAAGAAGACTCTCGACCTCGTTTCTAATCTGTATCAAAGAGATTTTGTCAAAAGCTCCCAGAAGAACATCGTCAACATATATAGAGTGAGATAAGGGATCTACAGCCAAGGGGAAAGCGGACTTCTCCTGCTCGACAACTTCTTTTATGGTACGATTCGCCAAAAATGGCGCTGGTTTGGTTCCATATGTCACGGTGTTGAGCTTGAAAGCCGTGACCTCTTTGTTGTTGGGTTTACGCCAGAGTATACATTGGAATCTCCGGTCTGGGGGGTCTATAAGGATCTGGCGAAACATTTGAGCAATATCCGCCGACAGTACGAATGGATATTGTCGCCAATTCACCAAAACAACAGCAATATCATTTTGCAACTTAGGGCCGGTGTGCAGTGTGTCGTTCAAAGACACACCGTTCTCAGTTGGGCACGACGCGTTGAAAACTACCCGTAGTTTAGTGGATGAGCTTTGCGCTTTTATGACCCCATGATGTGGCAGGAAAGTGTACGTTGATAGATCGTCACTTACGTGAATTTGGGTCATGTGACCTTGTGACTCATAGTCGCACATGAACTCCTCATATTGTTGTTTTAATTCAGGTTGTTTCGCGAGCCTACTCTCACACCTGCGCAGCGAATGTAAGGCAATTGCATACGATTTCCCTAGGGAATTTCTAGCGCTCTCCGACCGGAAGGGCAGTCGCACTGAAAAACGACCCTTGTCGTCCCTTCTCGTCGTTTTGCCAAAGAGGATTTCGCAATCTTGATCTTCCTTGCTCAATACAGTAGCTTGAGGAATTTCTTCCATTTCCCAAAAATGTTGCAGCTTCTCGTTAACATCACAGCAAACGTGTTGTACGTTAATGTTTCGCATGGACGACGGATCGTTCAAAGGGCCGGACAGCAACCACCCCAAATGAGACCCCTGTGCGATTACTTGTGAGTCTTTCAACCTGACTAGACCTCCAGTAAGGATGTCACCAATGACATCAGCTCCCAACAGTAGCTCGACTCTGATCGCTTTAGAGGGGTTAGGATCGGCCAGTTGTAAGGCTTGCAGCTGCTTAAAATCGTGGGGAACGAATGACTTCGGCTTATAGCGAGTAATATCTTGCAGTACATACGCTGACACTTGCAACTCGAAGGAGGAGGCAAAATTGGGTACAACTGAAAATCGAGTAGAGTATTTAACAGCTCCGGTTTGCACTCCTTGTAGTCCATTTACAATAATGCGAGACTGGATTCGAGGTAGATGTAATCTTTGGACGGCAGATTCACTCAGGAATGACGCTTCTGAGCCTGGGTCTATTAATGCTCGAATGGATGCACGGTGACCGTTAGGTGAAACAATCTGCACCAGAGCAGTGGCTAATAACACCTCAGAATGATTCGGTGCATTGAAGAGCGAATTAATAGATTCATCAGGGACTTCTGGATCTGGTGACTCGACTTCATCGAGATCGTCCTCTGGTAATTGAACTAAGTGGCTAACGCTACGGTTTGACTTATCGAAATGAAGCAACGTATGATGACGTTGTGAGCACTTCTTACACTGGAACGTGCTTTTACAGTCAACTGTCTTGTGGACATTGGATAGACAATTCGCGCATAATCGTCTTTCCGTTTTGAGCTTGAATCTGTCATTTACGGTTTTTGCCAAAAATTGAGGACAAGCAAATAATGCGTGGGGTTGCTCGCACAGTATGCAGACTTGAGTCTCAAATGAGCTTCTCAAGGAATTTTTTGTGCGCGAATGGTATGGTGCTCTATCACTCCCCTTGTTAGTTAGACCCAAACTTTCTAAACATCGAATTTTCTTCGTCAAAAATTCCTCCAAATCCTTCAATTTTGGAAGGTCAACACTATCACCGAGTTTGCTTTCCCAGTCCTTACGGAGTGAGAAATTGAATTTTTGTAGAAGACAATGTATTAACAAGGGGTCCCAATTTACAGTAGAACAGCTGAGAGCGTTCAATGAGTCGAGTACGACACGAAGGGTGTCACTCATTTGCTTAAGAGCATTCAAATTATCCATGTTGACGTCTGGGATTGAGAAAAGTTTGTTTAGGAGCGACGTGACAGCAATGCGCTTATTTTCGTACCTAGCGCTCAGTGTTCTCCATGCGATAGGGTAATTTTCATTATTTAGCGTCAAAGCGCTGATAATATTCAACGCCTCACCCTTGAGACATTGTTTTAAAAAACTGAGCTTTTGAGCGTTAGGTATGGATTCGTCTTCGTGTATTATGGCATTAAAAATATCCCGAAATCCTGGCCATTCCTCATAATTACCCGAAAAATTTGGTAACTCAAAGCAAGGTGTGCGAAAGGCACGATAGGCATCTGAACTAACAATGGACGAGCGATGGAGAGGTTCAGTGTGTCGAATCGGTGAATTTGAAAAGCTAGCTTCAGCCAAGGTGCGATGAAGTGCTTCGCGTTCCCGTTCGCGGATGACATAGGCTTGATTTAACCTGTCCTCCACACAATGCTCAGCTTGGTCGAATGCCGCTTGGGCTGACTTCCACCATTCCTCGGTGAAATATGTAAACGAATTTTTAATCTCAGCTGTTGCTAACTCGCTCAACTCTACGTGAGTGTTGCGT
>JABFPD010000597.1:0-10797 GCA_022817545.1 Cremastobaeus sp. ZL-2020 | reverse complement strand
AAACGACCGTCAAAACAGAACATTTCGGCTTTGACTAGTTTTTAAAACATCCTGACTTATTCTGCGTAAAATAATATATACAAAGCAATTTCGATCTTCGTGTTACAATTTAATTTTTCCACGAATCAAAAACAAAAGTTTAGACTTATTTATTTCAAGAGACTAACGTGCCTAAACAATACCACATCCAACTGTTTTGATTAGTTGGATTTACCGAAAGTTACTTTTCATTTTTTTCAGTTAAGTTGGATTATTTTTAGATTTAGAATTTAAATCTCCGTACAATTCTTTGAATTAATATACATGAAAACGGATTTGAAACTGGAAATTTTAAATGCCATCAATCTGAAAAAATAGCGGTATCACTAACTAAAAGACTTGTACAATGGTGAAATCCTCTTTGTAAGAATCATTATTGTTATTATGATTAATACTTTATTGTCTATTACTAATAATGAAAAACAGTACATAAAACAATGCTAATAAAAAAAACAAGTGTGCAATCGTGATTCTCAATATTTAACATTGCTTTTTAGTTTAATAAGAAAGTTACGTGGTAAGCGTCTTAGTGACGGCAAACGACGAAAGAGCAGTAACAATAACTACTCTTTTGCCATCGAACTACTTCTCAGAAAACGCGCACAAGTACGACCGGGGGTTGAATTTCGCGATCACCAATCAAACCTGAAAAACAAAGTACGTCGAGCAATTCACTCGACCGAACTGATAAATGCTTGGACAGTGGTGGATTTTAGGAGATGAGATAAATTAGGTTCGCGTACAGGACGCGACACTATGCAGCCATTTGGAAAGGAATGGGTGCTCTGAATGACAACGACTGAATTCTAAGTCTAGTCATTTTCTGTATCATTTACCAATATAGAATAAGAGACTTCTCTGAGAGCCGTATTATTTCGTTTGACTGTATGTATCGTCGAGATTAGATTATGACATGCCAGTTGTATTATATATTGAATTAAATAGACCAAATTAATTCATTCGTATTCATTCGAAAGTAATCTTGTAGCTGCATATTTCTTAATAAACCTTTACCACCGTTTTCTTACAATTTCGAAATTAATTGGACCAGGTCTTGCACTCAATTAGACATAGATTTCAACATGAGTTCTCATCTAGTTAGGCTGCTTAACGTAGTAGATTCATTACAGTTAATGAGATAAATGTTGCACCTAAGAAAAATTCATTATACGTGCTCTCACATTGTAAATCCAGTTAAGGAAAATTGCACGATATATTACGTAATCCAGTTGCCATAACTTTGTGTGTAATTTTACGAAGAAAGTGTAACATTTCATTTGTTACCAACACATCTTATAACTGAAATTTTCGCAGAATGTGTAATTGTCCATAAAGTTACGAACATGACGTCGAATGGTGAAACATTCACCTATACTTTTAGCCTGACGACATTGAACCAGATTGTTTAGTATTTTTGTAAGAAAACAATTAGGACGGTGACAATCTTTCAATAGATTAGCTTTCAAAGAAAACAATCCTTAATGTAATAATTCAATTCAACACAACCTAATGTTATTATTCAAAACAACATTTCAGATAATGTCAAATCGGAAAATACAGTAATTTATTCGACTTCGACGAATGTGTAATTTTACACTTTCTCCGAAAAGTTTCGCAAAATAAGTATTTTTAAACTGATTTAACGTACTTTTCGATTATATATAATGTAAAATATCGTTTAATTTTACACAACATATTTACGCACTATATTATTAAAATACACAATTATTATTTGAAAGCAAAAAGTCGTACGAAATAAAATGTAACTTTACACATTTTTACTAAACTAATCGTAAAAAGATGATACGTTTGAGGTTTTAATAGTTCTTAAATCTAAATAATAAAATAGTATTTTACTATAGCAAATATGTATCTACCTTAAATTCTTTTCTCCTTATTTCCTATTTTTTCACATAAAGTTTCAACCCCTATCCTTAATAGTACTGTATTTCTATATTTACTGAAAAACGGATTCTGTGAAGTTACAGTATAAGGTGAGGTGTCCTATTTGTGACCTTCTAAGATCACTGAAACATTAATTTTAGAATTAAATCTATTTTAATTGTATTTATTTTATCAAATTTTGCATGTTTTAAATTATGTGTTAGACATGATTCGAATTATGTTTTAAGTTTCGCGCCGGATCATAACCCTCGGATCATAATGTGAATACGCAAATATTTCTGATCAGATATGTCAGCTTCATGTCATGAATGTCGTGATGACTTTTTTAATAGAGAATCAGTGGTTTTTTAGTGTACGAATTGTAGAATTGTAATAATTGTAATTCCGAATTTCCAATTTTGCGCCTGACATAATGACATAACCTTATTAAATACGTGCGCATATTTCCTAACGCAAATTTCTATTACTTAATGCCAACTTCAGAATGAGCTTCGCTTTTTGAAATTTGTATTAAATGATCAGCGAAATCATTAATAATGATTAACTTCAGTCTTCGAAGAAATTTTATCTTTAGAATATTACATCTTTGTGAACATAAATATCCTATTACAATCGAAGTTGTTTTCTCTACATTATTAGCTGAGGAAAATCATATTTATGAAAAATATGTAGTGAACAAGATGTACAAAGATTTTCAGAGATTCAAGACATATTTCAATGTTTTTCAAATCAATATTTAATGTTATGATTAAAAGTAATGTTTATCTATTTATATATTTGCATACGAGCATATCAAATTAGCTCCATAAATAAATTGTTTAAAAAAGTCTGGAAACTCAATTTAAAGTCTAATTTGCATTTAGAAAATAACATTATCGATGATACCTAAACTCTATAAAGTTATTTTCGACACTTGACTCACAAATAAAAGAAAAATATTTGAAAGAAAATTAACCAACACAGAAGTATTTGCGCGACTCGGTCATCGATAGAATTTAATTGGAGTAACGGGCATCTTGATTGTCGATTGACAAAAGTATCCAGTTTATGAAATTTACGGAACTTCATAGAATATAAAAATGTAATAAAGCTTAGAGAGTATATTTCGAAAATGACTACCATGAAGAATAGTCTCCGTAGAAGTTAAAACGAGCAATAAAAGGAAGTTTGTTGAACTTGTTGAATTCAACTGTTTCATTTCTTTCCATTTCATTTGTACAAGAGATATAAAAATGTCATACCGACGATCGCAATTAAGTGACAAAGTTTGGACAAAATTATTAAAACTTGAATTGAACTAGTCAGTTTTTATTAACTTCGTGCAGTCTCTTCTGCAGATTCAAAAAACCGTATATTCTTAAGCTTCAAAATGTGCTAAGAATGTAATTTCAAAAAAATTGGGTAATACAATTTAGAACTAAACTGAAAAAATGTCGAACTTGTACATCTTTTATGTCTATTTCTGTGCGATCTATGTAACGGTATTGAACGATAAGGACTTCAAAGTTATACCTCTTACGGAATAGTCGACGGAACTATTTGAATACATTCAATCTTGTATGTTTCTTTTCAGCGCAAAATTGCTTTACAATAACATGGTAAGTCCATACATGTAAACATGTCTAACAGGCGTATTGGATGGAGCGTCAAAATTGATAGTGTTAATAAAATTGTTACATACCTATTCATGAGAATTCAGATATAGAATCATAGTGTTTTACAAGTAAATATTTTCATACAAATTTTGCATAGATATACGAATTTTTTATTGGTTTTTTCTATTCATGAAAAAAATGTTGAACCGTTCATTTAAATTGCCCGGTACCGCTGAAGTCAAATCACACCTAAACTTAATGTTTTTCATTAAATTTATACAAATTCTTAACTAACAAACATTTTTATATCGAAGTTTCTTAACGTCTGTCTATGGTTTTTATTTCAATGAATTAGTAACCGTCTTATATTTACAGACTTTATTAATGTGTAATAACCACGTCTTTACGTATATAAGTTATATATGTAAAGACGTAGTTATTACACATTAATAAAGTCTGTAAACATAAGACGGTTACTAATTCATTGAAATAACCAACATTTTTTTAAGAATACCTTCCAGTAAAAATGGGAGGTCTCCTAATAAATCCCGATTTATTTGTTGATAGTTATTAACAAATAACCTTAATAATTAATTTTTTTAATGAATGATCTTGATTATATACACAAAGAGAAACACGATGCATAATGAATTATAAAAATTGGTCCATTATTAACAATTTTAGCATTTTCACGGGGAGGTTTCCGTAATTATTTTGGAGGGAATAGGCTTATGAGACATCAAATGTTCAATCGTCAAAGTATAAAAGCTATCTTTAGAATTAAGAAAAATATTGAATATATTGCACCTAAAATAGTCATTTGCTAAAGATGTTTGAATTTAAAAAGATCACTTTAGAATCTTAATAATCCATGGATTTACAGAAATTCCCATCTTTAACGTATATGTGGTTATGTTAATATACATTATACGTATTCTTATATCCTTTATGTACCCTCGCAGAACGAGAATTTTAAACTTAACTTATACCGAACATTTGAACTTATCTATTCCTATTTTTCCAAATCGTACGAAGCTTAGGCTTTTCTGAAAATTTTAAATTGTAATTTATGTATTGGTTTAGTACATTTGCATTGCAATGTAGTAAATTACTTTCGTAGCAAACCATTCTAACATGGTACTCACCCACTATTCTCAATTTCAATCGATTACTACCATGGACTCAAGCTTGTGTATAGATAAGCATTGCTTATAAAATTGACACTAGCCATGTAATAACACAAGATACATAACAAACAGTAATAGATTGTGTTTGTTAATATATGTAAAACCATGTACTTCTATATGATAACTTAAAAAGCATATTTGCTTTATATATGGATTTCCGCCAATCTATATATCACCATATATAGTTACATATAATCATATATGGGCATATATGTAAAGCTACTGTTTAAGATCAAATCATGTATGATTGGATATGGTATGTTTAACTCATATATTATAGTCCAGCATTCATATATATATATACCCTAGTAAAAATGATACACATATGTTTCTTCATGTTCATATATGAAATTGTTACAAATGTATATAGATATTTTTAAATTTATATATGGCTGAATATATCCATATGTGATCATATATGATTTTTTAGTGCTGCCATATATGAAAATTTATAATCTACATATGTTTTAATTTTGTTCATATTAATACGTCCTCGTAATCCAGCAGTTAAACTCGCCGCGTTACACCTCGGGAGTTTCGATTCCTGTTCAAGAGATTTTTTCAATTAATATGAAAGTAATACTTAAAACATGGACGTTTCAAGATTATCGCATGAATTGGTTCATTTCTAGAACTAAATTTTTATCTGAATTACGTAAATCAAATTCTTTAATGCTTTTATAAAAAATTAGAAGGTTCAAAAATAAGGATTTTTATCTAATTATGTATAACGATTTTGGTTATCGGTTATTGAAAAATTCTGGACTCTGCACTTAACAGTATTATTGTAACTATGAACAATTTTTAGTATACTATTAATTTATAAAGCCAGAATTAGCTATTAATTGCTTACCGAACACTCGAGTTTTTCTGCCTGACATACTAGCTGAAAGCTAAATAAGATGAGTACATGTTCAACTGATGAATGAACAAAATTGATGAGCTCATATATAAAAAGTAAAGCATTTGAATGTATACAATAGATGTAAAAAATTGAAATCGTAAAATTTTATGACTATCGTAACACTCTTCCGTTTAAAAGCCGTTTTAAAAGTGACTTACTTCGGAAATACTTCGCATAAAGTTAGCCAAACGTTCTGGCCGAGAACTGGACAGCGCATCAAACACAATAGATATTCACATGTGGACAATTTAGTTTTCAGAAATATATCGTTACAAGAAATTTTATTATCGCAAAAAATCATTTTGATCTTTTTCAAAAGCTTTTTATCCAAAAGCTCTCAATTTCTATTTCCAAAACCGTTACTTTTAAAACTGAAGATTTTTTAGAAAGTGCGTTTTATTATTTCTTCTAGTTTTCTTCAGTTTACTTTTATTGAAGAGAATTCTTTAAAAAAGGTATTTCTCATATTTTGTATAATGTAAAATTTGTTTAAGATTTTGTTTATCTTTTATTAAATGTTTTTGCGTTTTTTCCTTGTAAAACACTTCGAGATTGGCCAACTTCAACGCACCACAACGAAGGATATCCCTGACAGAACAACAGTTGCCTATATGTATTATCTCACTACTCGAGACCATCAATCCACAACTTGATAAATCTCAAAGTTCTTTCGATCGCTGGTCCATTTCATTCTGATCAGAGTAAACCAATGATCTTCGATTTCACTACCATGGTCGATTGAATTCACTAGAATAGCAATTTTGAATGTCCGGAGTGAGATCACCAGAACAGTATTATCTGAGCACCTGCTAAATCCGAAGGATGTCATGATCTTGTCTTGACCAATACTAGATTTATCTTTACTGATGAGATCATACGTCAATACTGATTTTGTAACAAGGAGTTCGGAAATAATCTTTATCTCAATATTCGAACGAATATTTCGTATTATATGGACCATGTCTGGATCACTGAGGAACCCCTTCGGAGACAATCGTTACACAATTAGATTATCCGTATTGTGGTCTACTCTGGAAGGGAACAAGTAGTCTTCAAGGTTCACCCATCCCAAACAATAGCATTGATCCGAAATAGCTAGAAGGATTGGATTCACATTTGAAATTTGATGCCCTTAGATCAGATAACAATGCAAGGAAGATAGAAAGGCGAGTCAAGAAAGATACGAATCTTTTGGGAATCTCATATGTAATTTTAATAGTTAGTCAATACAATCATCGGAATGCTGAATTGTCAAACACTTTGGTATTGCAAAAAACTGTTACATTTTTCATTGTCTTATATTTTCGCAAATAAAATCCTAGAACCAGAATCAAAATCCTAAATTCAAAAGCAAAGGGTTGAAGCTTTTTGAATAGGCCATTGGAATTGATACTCGGCAATAAGGGACCATTTAGCAGTAGTTATGAAAAAAGAACCCATTTATTACCAGTGTAAATGCGAAAATAAGGCAACAATATTTGTTGATTTAAGAGATTGATTGTAATGACTTCCGAAATTGAAAAGTAAGGCCAATAAAGGGGCTATTCAAATAGTGAGCTAGAAAGAGAATCAATTCAAGCTTCATTTTCAATATCTATTAATACATGATAAATTAACTCAATTAATTTATCCTCCTATCACTGACTATTATCATAACAATATTTAAACTTTCTGTCCTTCAAACCTTCATACTGTCCTTATAATGTCCGTTATATGCAATGGTGGCAGACATCTATGTCGCACTCTAAATGTCGCAAGTATCTATGTCGCATCATCGAATGTCGCAAGTATGTATGTCGCATCATCAAATGTCGCATGTATATATGTCGCCATATGCAATATTTATATAAAAACGATTAAATTTAAAATGTCCACAATAATAATATTTTCCTACAGTTTCCTTCACCCACCAAATTGAGTCTTAAATAACTAGTAAAAATAAACATTCAACATAATTTGTAATTACCCCATTGTAAATAAATTATTATCGTTAATTTGCGGTAAACAATTAAAAAATACAAATATTGTAAAGTTTTTAACTGTGGGGAAACGTCCTTAAATTCGTCTGCAATATGTGTCGATTTGACAGTGACCTTCTTATAACCCTTTCTTTTTTAAATTTTCATTATCCCTAGTAAAAATGGAACATATACGGTCCATATATAAAAATGCCTTTATATTCAAATATGGATCACATATGAAAATGGATCCGAAACATATATGACCGTATATGGCCATATGTGCCCATATATGTTGTGTTTAAACATATATGGATTAAACACGCCATATATGGCAATATATGATTTAATTTTACACAATTTTTTTCATATATGGGCATGTATGTAATTATAATATGTCTTATATGATATCTTTAAATGTATATATGGCCATAACATCTCCTTAACTCATAACATCTCGAAACATCTTTAGACGCCTTTTACTATGTTTTGATATTCGCCGGCAAATGTTTATCCCGAACTATGCTTTGTGTATGTTTGTTTCTATATTTCGAGCACGCGTCATAAACGTTAATAGGATTTTTTCGAGCGAATGTAAATTTACTGTTTTTGTTTTGTAGTGTCGGTTGCACATGACCCTAATGTGGAAATCTTTACAAACACAATTTCATTTGTTCCTAAGCTATATGAGTCGAAAACAAACGCTTTTCGCGTCATATTCATTCTGTAAACACGTATTAATTTTCATTAAGTCAGTGCGTTAAATTCCTTGTTACATTGCATTTCAAGAGGATTAGTGGGCGCCACGAAAAGTGGCCTGCTATTACGCTTAATAATACTCGCAAAGTGTTACAATTTAATTTCTTGTGCAGTGTATTATTTTCCGTAAATATCACCTAAAATTGCTGCATACGACGGTGCATCGGCAACATTATTATGCCTGTGCAAATAGTAGAGCGGATCGCATGCTCATCGAAAGATTTTTTACTTGGTCGATTTGTTTGTTGATAAGTTTCAAAATACTATTACTTCCAGTAGTTCGGTATATGTAAATACCAGTTAGCTGTGGAAATCCTATGTTTGAGCTTTGTTGTACAAACTTTCTTAATATTACTGCAAATTAGCATGTAAATTGGAAAGTATAATAACGTAGTTTTTAAAATAACAGCCAGTTTAAACAGTTGTTTGAAAGCACATGAAAGCATTTCACATGTGTAACTGCTAAAAGTAAAAATAAGGTGAAAATTTCATTCATGAAAAACATTCATAAGGTTATGTATAAACTACCATTGGAATGTGAAAAATTAAAATTTGATTACTGAATAACGTTTTCATGTGAGATAGGCGCATATGTTGTATTCAATTATTGTGAACGATGGATTATGCTTGTTCGGCCGATCAATGGACAACAAGAAGAGAAACAATTTTGCCACTTTTATCCACGGTTTTAGCCATATGAATTCTAGTTTACTAAGAGAATTGAATGAACAACCCCTCCAAGTCTAAGTATAGCAAAAACCTTGCCTTTCTACACACTAGGTCAAAAGATGTCTACTACAATTCTAAATAACTATGCTCCCTTTTTGAGATATTACGTATTGCAATAAAATTATCCTACAGATATAAGAATTAAAGCTTTGGTACATTCATCTGGAACTCAGCTCGCGGTTCTACTGTAATGAAACTGTCAGTAAATGGAACGACAAATCAAATAGGAAAAAACAGTCATAAGTTACATGTCGCGTCGCTTCAATGACATGTTGGTCGTACGCAAAAACGGGATCACGAAGAAAAATAATTTTTTTCCTCCGTGCATCTTATTCTTACAGTTGAACATTTTTTCCCTGCAATTCGACAGCTGTGATTTCTCATTTATTTCAAAACTTGCTTTGAGATATTTAATACATTATATGTTTTAAATTCACTGTAAAAACTCGGCCTCAAAAGCGTTCCATAGAGAACACATAAAACGTTTTATTTGCGATTACCGTTCTGTATAGAACATTTCAAGCACTAATAACGTTTCAAACGTTCCCCTAAGAACACTTTTGAAGTCGAGTTTTTACAGTGTTTGGATTTAAGTTAAACATATATTTTTAACTAAAGACGTCCAAGGTAAAATTCAGATATCGTAAAGAATTGAAATTTCAAAATAAAAATATCCATTGATAAAAGCGATTTATGTTATTTACGAATCAGTTTTTACATATGTGACCTTTGCAGAGAAATTAAGCGCATTGTGGATGAAAGTTATTTTTCTTCGCTCGGATTGTCTAGCTCGGACAAAACAGTTTGAAAAAAAAAGATAACAGGGATGTTTGAGGATAGACGGGTCGGAGTCAATGCAGAGCGGCTGTTATTTCTTATCTAGGAAACTCAAAGGTGCACTGATGACAAACTAAAAAACTGATTTCTTATAAAAAGAATTCGATTAATTATATAAACACACACTGAAGGTACATCCACTAATTGTTGACTGCTGTTGTCTACTATGAGCATTGATGGGTAGTAGTAATGGTTATTAATCAAGTTGAAGGGACGAACTTGCTCGTTATTGGTATACAGAGGAGGAAAGACTAGGAGGCAAACTTCACGGGACAGAGAAAAAACAGACCGGGAGTTTAACAAAGTGAGAGCGTTACTTCGGGGGAGGTTTTAAGATGGAGATAGGGCTGGCAAGTTGAGGCAAATCTTTAGTGGGAGAGTAGTAAGGTTGAGAAAAGAGGGTTTGAAACCCTACCTTGAAAAGCTGTACGCCAATGACGGCAAAGACGAACTGCAGGAGACTGGTGACGAGGACTATATTCCCGATAGTCTTTACCGCTACGATGACGCACTGTACTACGTGCTAGGTATAGGTCAACATTCATTACAATTTTCGTTAATGCACTTGTACGAGGTTGTTTATGAAAATGTGTTCTTAGCTTCTAGTACCAATTATTTGCCTTCGGAGTTCTTAGTTTGTTCAACTCAACAGAAGAGCTTTAATGCTCTCCTCAGATCAATTTTTCGAAGGTTACGATAAAAAGATTTACGGTCAAACTCGACTGATTAAAGTTTTTCTACGTTAAAACTCGGTCGCCCTTCTACCTTCACAGTCAAATCGCCGTATTAATTGAGTCTTTGCTTAATGGTACCACTGAAACCGTAGACTCGAGCTTCACTAAACTCGTGTCTACGTTATTGAATCAAATATCTAGAAAGTATGT
>JABFPD010000596.1:0-10831 GCA_022817545.1 Cremastobaeus sp. ZL-2020 | reverse complement strand
TTTTCATATTTTATGTACTCATAAGGAAAGTGACAGAAAATGTATGTTTTATCAAAGTTGAAGCAAACATTTTTTGTCGCTTTCCTTATGAGTACATAAAATATGAAAAAGCCAATCTTGTCTAGTTGAACTGTACATAATTGGCACTGGCAAGCTGATAAAGTATCAAACATTATTGTCAAATGAAGCCTTCATGCAGCAAACATGAAATCATTTCTTCGACACAACCAATGTCGGTCTTTTAGCTGATAACTCTGAGCAGCCTGGACATACTTTTTGCATCGATTCATTATGCGCTTTTGCATCAGCTGTTCATACAGTGAGTAGATGCAAAAGCACAAATTTAGAACAGCATATGTCTTGTCACCTGTGTACCAGTGGAGGCACTCATATCAGCTACCGTGTTATCAATGTAAACAGCAGCCTTTATCCAGTAGCTGGAAAATATCTTGCCAACAGAAATCCAAAAGCTCCCTCAAATTGCATTCAGTTTCAGCAACACTGTCCATTTTGACGTTTTGATTTCTTACAATGTACTGCTCATGCGAGGTTATAAATATATTTATTTTCAAAACCTACTGTATAATATCACTCGACGACAAAAAGTTTACTATAACTTTTCTTAATCCATGTTATAAATTGTTTTACATGTACATACATTGCATTTGACTTATATTATTGATAATAAATACATTTGTTACAAAATATCTAGTTTTGCAAAACAATACATGCTCTGTTTTATTGACAGAACATTATGTATTGTTGAGTTAGGTTAGTTATTGTAGCAGCTAGTTGTGCAGTTTCAAATATTGATTCTAGTTTTGAGTCGATGTAGCAATTCCCTTTCATTTTTTAATTGTTTGCTTGCATATAAATGTATTGAAAATATCTAAGTCAAATTTCTGTATAATGTTAATTGCTTTATTAAGATCGGTTTAATCAAATAAAAAAGTTAACAAATCACAAGAAACCAAAATAGTAATAAGGTAATCTATAATAATTAACGTAGACCGAATGATCTTATAATTTAATTACACCTTTTCTCCTTTTCGTAGCTCAAAACTTCTATAACTATAAAAGATAAAAATATTCTATTAATAAGTAATAAGAAAATGCAACTAAAAACTATACTAATATTGTATAATTACAAATGTGAAAATACGTAATTACGATCCTAATGAGATTAATGAAACAGTTTTCTGTAGATAATCAGAATTGTACTATCCAACTTCATATTTATGCAGTGAATCTTGATTCTCTCAAGCTGACTGATTTAAAAGTGTATCTCAGATTCAATAAAATTAATCAATAAATGCAACCCTGATTTGTCGAAACTTTTGTATATTTTTTTAATGTAATTAGTAATTTTCAGATGTCCAAAAACAATGAAACTATATTTTTTACATAACAATAATGCAAATTGAGATGAGAAAAAAGAAAATATTGGAATAATAATATACATTAAACAAATCCATGAATTTCATATAAATTATTTTATTAGTGAAACTGGATCCTTACAAAAAATTCCTCACAGAACATTAAGAACTAAAAAAGAAATTTCATAACACAAATTCTTATATATATTAACTAATTATTAATTCACTTGAAATTGCGTGAAACTAAACTCTCATCCGTCTAAGCCTTTTCAATATTTTTATCTTCACACTGGAATTTTCCACTTGGGATTCTCTTTTTAATGAATCCAATAGACTGTCCTTAGACGGATAATTAAGGTTAAAAACTAAAACAAGTTTAATAAGGATGTTCTACATCTACATTTGAAAAGAATCGAACATTCAACAAAACTACTGTATCAAAAATATTCAACCTACCAAAACTATATAAATAGCAAATATTTTATCTTTGGCAAGTTATGTAACAACATTTGATCATGTGGAAATAAAAGATTTACCTTGGCTGCAATTAATTTTACTTATATTCACCTAAAGCCCCACCTTTTATGAATTATACTGCATGTGGTCTAACATTCAGTTCAATTTTCATACATGACAAATTTGTAAAAAGTTATTATTCTACGGTCATCATGTAATGAGAATAATTTTCATTTTCTTAGCAACATGACTGGCGACATGAGATGCACTCTTTAGGTGCTTCTCCTAAATAATGAATCGAGAGGGATAAAAACTGCCGCACTTTCGAAAAAGCATAAATGAATAATGAAATGAGTTTTAACTTTTCAATCTTCCCTGGTTGAAGTTTCAAGAAGAAATACAGATTTTTATAATTTAATTTTCGATTATAAAATATTATGAAAATAAGTAATTATGAAAAGTACTAATATTTATGAAATCTCACAATTTATTGCAATAAATCAATTGTTAAACGTTATGGGAATAATTTAACAATACTTTTTTTTCAAAAAATTGTAAGGCTTTATAAATATTTGTTCTTTTCATACATGCTTCTCACACTGTACATGAACCTTCAACTAGGGTTAACACCTTTATGTATCATGCTCAATGTCGACAATAACAGTTGGTGGAAGTAGGTCCGTGGCAATCACACTTGTGGCATTTGTGCCACTCGTGGACTTTATGAGTCATTCCTCGTTGTGGATAGGATTCACTGCAACATATAGGTTCCCTAGCTGGAGCTGATGTAAACCGAGCTGGTGCTTGCAGTGGATGGGATTCATTGCAACATGTAGATTGCCTGACTGGAGCTGATTTAAACTGAGCTGGTGCATGCAGTGGATGGGATTCACTGCAACATGTAGATGGCCTGAATGGAGCTGATTTATATCGAGCTGGTGCGTGCGGAGTCACTGGAACAAACGCCTTTGTACTTTCTTTCTGCTTTTCTCGAGCACGACGATTTTTCTCTTGCTGACGAAACAATTTCCGTTGTTGCTACGATTAAATAAATGCCATAAATAAAACGTGTTGAAAAGCAAGTCTATCAATAGGCTCATATTAATATACTTACTTGATAAAAACTTTTGTCCTTTTTAAAACGCTTGTCCCTGGAAGTATCTTCTTCAGAAACGTTAATCTTTGTTTTAATCAAATTCTTCAAATGATAATTCTCCTTCTCTAGTTTAAGGATTTTTTTCTCCAAATTTGATGGTAGTTTTTCAGGAGACTGTAAAGCTTGCTGTCGTGAAGATTGCATGCGATATTGCTTGTCCTGTTCAGGCAGTACTTGCTGCGACAAAGGTTGCCCACCGTACAGATTGGAATTAAAGGGAATTCTTCGATTTGAAGACTGCTTTGTGCTTTCTTTAGATTGATTGGGAATCTGCTGGTATTTGTGTGTACCTGTGGTGAAAACATTTTTGATACTTTGGGTCCGTACCGAGGTACGTAGATCAAGACATGATGTATGCAAATCAAGGATGTGATTTTTGTTATTCTTATTAGCCAATACTTCTGGGGCCACCTCTTGGATTTCCGGCAATTTATTGAGATTGAGCTGTAAGTCAAGGACAGATCCGTCATCATTGTTACTGCCTGATACTTCCGAGACTGCCTCTTGATTTTCCGGAAACTCGTTCAGAGGTTGTTCGTTCGCTGGAAACTCATTGATATCAAGTTGAGAGTCATCGATGGGGTTTTCTTCATTATTATTATTAGCTGACATTTTCGGGTCCACCTCTTGGTTTTCTGGCAACTTGTTAGGACTTTTCTGTTTTGTTTGCAATTCGTTGGTATTATTATCCTTGGTATTATGGACAAGTTTTTTTGGATTCCTTTTCTGTGTTTTAGTTATTTCTCCATCTTCTCTTATTCCCTTCTTTAGATTCGCAACTCTTGCTGAGCGTCTTGTGTTGTATGCTTTTATCTGAAAAATGGAAAAAATACATAATCAAAATGAACTATAAAAATGATCTTCGAAAAATTATAATTTGTCTTACATACACAGTTATTGGCCTTCTTGTTGTTGTTCACTTTGTTTTTATTTCCACCTGCAAAATGCGTATACAATTTTTTTAAACATTCAGCATTACATAGTCAAAAGGAATTGTTTATTTGGACGAAAAATCTAAAAAAAAATCTATGAAATGATTTTCTTGAAAAATAACTTCGTTGCTAAAAAAATAGTTTATTACAAATTTACTGGTATTTGTGACATAACATATTAGTTTCTACATTAAAAACAAAATATTTATTTAAACCATTTGACCAATGTCAAAAAGTGTGTGTGTGTGTATGTGGGAGACGATGATCTAAAAACATCTATTTAGTGTTACATCTTTTCAAAATGTTTACGAACCATTTTTACAGATGTGCATACGAAATTGAATTTTGTCAAAACTGCTGAAATTTCTCGTATTGCAGGTTAGATTAAGTTTTCAAAACTACTTTTATTTATTACAAGTTTGTACATAAAACAAAGTTTGCAATACGAATATAATGAAAAATATTCCGTACCTGTCGCAGGTCACTAAAAGTACTCTTTTCGTCCGTGAAGTCAAAACAACTTGTTGCAAAAATGCCTATTATTTTGTTATCGAAATATGTTTTACAATATGTATAATTATATAAGTACATTTTTGTACTTAAAATAACACAAAAAGCAAAATACTTACGAGTACGGTTGCGAGACATGTTTCAAGCTTTTAGGTTGCGCGCACCAACTGCTTTTCACATGTAAACAAAACAAAACCTTGATTCGCAACAATGAGCGCCACTGTGAAATAAAATAAAAAACCAGTAAAGTAACTGCCTATCTATTCAAATTTGTGTAATTCAGTTTTTTTCAATTTAATTATAAAATTACTGTAACTGCGAATATAGTAAAATAGTAAAATACAAAAATGTACTGTAAATCAAATTTATTATACAATAATATTATTGTAAAATGGATTAATGCATAATTTCAAATTCTTCTAATCGAAGGTTGGTACTGTCCAATCAGAATATCTCGTACATTGTTGTTTGAAGTGTCATTTGGAAATGAACGTTACATTTCATTATTCTGATTATAAGTGAATCAACTTACATACAGAAAGAGAACACAACAAATAAGATAAACATTTGTCTTTAATTGTAGTAAATGTAAGTATAAAATAATTATGAAGTGAAAAAGTGCAATAACATGGCTTTGATTTAATGATAACTGATGTACCTTACAGAAACATGGGCTACACTTCCAAAAAGTGTCCTTCGAAGAAAAGATCGGCTCGGAGACATGCTGTAATGATAGGGTAATTGACTTCTTTGTTTACAGTTATATTAATTTTTCTATAAACTTTATTGGAGTGCACACAGAATGAGATCTTTTAATGAAAGCAAATTTTAAGCAAAGAGAATTTTCTGAAATATATAATGTTTATTTCATGGCATAATTTTCCATCTTAATTAATATTAGAAACAAATTATTATTAATATTTTGAAACGATTGTAATGTTGTCAAATTCATGAAACATTGACTATTTTATATTAAAAAAATTGTCTGCGTGTAATTTCAAAGAATTTTCCTGGAATTAAAATGTGAAATATTGAATAACTTCTTCGATTTTCATCATATTTTCTGGGGTGTTCAAAGCTTTCGATCCCTGCTGATGTGCAACTTTTATGATTATGCGTTCAATATGAATTGCTTCTTCAATGAGCAAAAGTGTTTGTGCACCATTTTGAAACGATACAAATTTTATGTCATTACATTCTTAAATCGTATATATGTATATTTAAAAATACATTTTCAACGAAAGAATTGATTATTAAAAATGTATTAAAAAAATACACTTTATAATAATACTTATATTTGTAATAACAAACATAAATATTAGCAATATTAAGGAAGAATATTTTTTATTTTCAAAATTACGTATAATTATGGTTGACGTTCAAGTTATATAGGGAAAGCATTTTATTTGAAATTGGAAGATTGCTTTTCACATTTTTATTGTGCAGATTTTCTAGTGCTCTCATCTGAATTTTACCTTTCGGACTATTGAAATTGTCTGAAATCAAGAGCCTCCAGAATGTTGATTTCTGCATTTTTTGAAACAATTTTTTCAAATATAGTTACAGCCTTATTTTTATTAACTAATAAAAAATAAAAATGCATATTTTATAAATATAAATACAATTTTTTTATTTTATAAGTGTAAATATTTTTAATTTACATTTTTTCTTCTAGAAAACTAATTTTCATAATATTACAGATGCAATTAATAAATGCATAGCTAATACAATTTGTGTATTATACACATTTTGTATACCATACAGTTTTTGTATGCAATTTTCAATAAAAAATTTTCATGTATTTTTACAGCATTTGTAATTTAATATTTTGTTCTATTTTATACTATTTGAGTGTGAAGGTTTTCATATCAGGGTGTCTATTAGACTGGTGGAATTGGAATCTCAGTGTAGTGTTACGTTTACGTATCATGTATGTATATACAGTCTAATGGTTGGCTTACAGTAATAGTGTTGACATGCTAGTTATTATGTGCCCGTGTGATAAGCAGACACTAAACAATTTTAATGCAAAATTAATTCCCTTATAATAAAGTTAGTCGCTTTTATTTTGGTTATTCGTTTCATAACCTAGGTTTTTCAAGTTGGGATGATGACAGTTGTGTGTTGTGTACATATATTGAAGTAAAATTAATTGACTGTTGCGATACATGTGTGCTGCTCAACATGTTAATAAGGAAATATTCAGAAGGAAAAGTGAAAGAGTAAGTTTTTGTACACCGATATGCAATTTGCTAGGTTAGAATGACAGTTCACAAAGTCACAGATGTATATCAAATGAACTTGACATTTCTTTTATTGTATTTATTTTATTTAAATTTATATATATTTATATATATATTTCTTTCACCATGCAAGCTATTGGAATTCTCTGGAATCAATGGCCTCCATCGTGAAATGTTAACTTTTGCATATTTTCATCAATTGTTTAGATGGAATCTTCACTTTGTAGATAATTATGCTAGGCCCCAGAATTAACTTTATTCTAATTAAAATTATTCTAATTTAAAAAATTAAATTTCACATAATTATGCTATACGTCAAAATCTAAAGGCAATTAGGCAATTGCAAATACAATCGTAGTCTTTAACAACTTGTTAATCGGTGTTTATTCGACTTTAGAAATTGGAGTAAAAATACAAAATAATTGTTTATTGAACATTTTCGACTTTTAAAATATATATAATTATTGCTTATGTTAATTTCTCTTCTAAATAACTATAATCATTTTTCCATGACATTACATACATAATCAAATTGTATTAAATATATATGAACAGTAAATACAGTGTGCAATAAGGTTTACAGTAGATTTTGGGTTTCAATAGAGACCAAGTTATTTTAGGCTACAATTGTATTTGCAACTGTAATGTTGCTTTCAGATTTTAAAGTATAGTAGAATTATGCAAAGAGAGATTGTTCTACATGAAAAAATTGATAAACATTTACTCCAGTCTAAATTTTACTCTGGAGACTATTGATTTAGGAGAATTCAATAACGTGCAGGATGAAATTTACACTGGAGCATTTATTTATCTATTTGTTTATGTAGATCTCCTCATTATGCATAATTATTCACATGTGAGATTCCCTTTCCGGTCTCCCTAGGCACTGTAAAATTTTTATTATATGAAAAAGCGTTGATTCCGATAAATGCATTTTTCTAGTATTGATAGCACTTTTTTGCAAATTTACATAAGTTCTAGATTCTACATAGAAAACACATCTGAACCTTAAATATTTCACTGCTTAACTTTCAAACATTATATCTGTGCAACCACATTATTAAATAAAACTTGTTTACTTACATGATACACTGAGAAAACAGTAGAAATGCGTCAACTCTACATGTCGGAGTTGACACAACTTCGAATTACAACAATACCAACCTATAGTGCATTAGGAGTTCTCTTTATTGCAACATTTGCAAGATGTTGCAATAAATTTTATAAATATGCTACTAGATATAATCACTTGGAGGCAAGTATAGAGTGGAGAATACGGTGTCTGCTAGAAACTGGCTTTGAATAGAGATCGATTCAATACTTATTTTTTCAGTAATTAATTAAATTATTTTTTTTTTGAGTAATTGCCTAGTCCACACTAGTAATTCTGAATCATTAATGAGATTCCTGAATTCGTGGGCAGAATATAATTATATACGTTTTATTTATCCACATATATGGAGCATATATGAATTTACGTTTACATGACTGAAAAATCGGATAAATACATGTTTAAATATTTATATATATGGCCCATATATTTGTCATTTTTTCAAGGGATGTTCCTTAAAAGTCCTATCAAAAGTACGCTACGATCCTAGCGGCTTAGCCACGGAAAACCCTATCAGATTCAAAACATTAAATTGATATGTTTTAGTTTTTATAATGTCATTAGATTATAATGTCAATTTTATGAATAGAAATACGTTTTTGTTATGTTTTTTAAAAAACTATTTCTATTGCATATTTAACATGAAACTTTTAGGTTCATATAATTTAGTGTATTGTCCAAGTAATAATATTACATACTCAAGTTTATTAGAAGTATATTCAAAATATTTTGATAATATATTTTCATTCTATTTAATATATTGACCATATATTAATATTATATGGATAATATGTTTTTGTTTTACTAGGGTCAATGTGTAAAGTAAAGTTTTGACTACTTTGTCTGCTACTGTATAAGATCGCGATAATTTTTATCCTCAATTCATTACCATTATCCTGAAAGTCTTAAACCAGCACTTCAATTAGGATTTCAATGATTTTTTTTAAATCGATGATTAAAATAATGATAAAATGCTTTTTTATACCAAACATTAATAATGTTCACAAAATTTATTTTATCTACTGTTATTTTGTAATTATATATTTATAAATTAATATGTATAAATGAATTTCGATATGATAAATATTTCTAGTATTTTACATATTAAATTACTTTATCCATAAATAATAAAAAAATAATTTCATTTTCAAGTAATATTGAGTAGTGTTGTATAAAATAGTTTATTTTTGTGTAAGCGTTTTAAAATGATCACTTTCTCAGGTTATGTTTGCAAATAAAAAATTGTTTATCGAAAAATTGTGTCCCCTCAAAATGAAAGTAGTGCCTTTTTGTCCTAATTTCCAGATGGAATGTAACCTTCTTTTGTCCTATGCCAAAAAAGAAGTTAATTTTTGTCCTAGTACAAAAAAATAGTTCATTTTTTCCCAGTTTTATTGTCCTAAGACAAAAATGAACTTTTTTTATCCTCGGACAAAAAATGTCGCTCTCCAGCTACAAATCAGAACAAAAAGGCGCTACTTCCCATACACTTGCAACGAAAAGTATTGTAATTTACATGGACGGAAACTATCCGAGCATTGACCAAAGTGCTTTATTTGTTCTCGGGTTTGTCTCGACGTTACCTCGAACGAAAATCACTCTGGTCAATAATCGGCTAGTTTTCGTCCTTGTGATATAATATACTATTGTATATCTTTATATTATTAAATGTTCTAAATCATTTTGCGTGCTACGCACACGCTTTTAGATTCTGTCTGAATATTACATGCTGGAATGCAACAATTTAACGCTTTCAAATGAAATTTTACCAAAAATAGACATAAAAGATTTTTTTGAATTACTAATTTCATATGTTTGTAATATATACACCAGCCATTCCGTTTTACTTAATTTATTAATGGGCATCACTTTTTTTGAATATCTATATAAGTCTGAATGTATATCCGACAATCCAATAACAAGAATAAGTGCAAATATTAATCTGAATTCAATAGACATGTTTCAATTTTCACAAATCAAATAAATAAATAAATATTTGTAAAATCCAGATGTAGGTATCTATTATAATGAACTCGGTGACTAAAAAAGTTAACAAGCGGACTGTTTCATAATTTTTTTCAAAGTAATAATAATTTAAATTTGTTTGTAAGGTTTTTTCCCTTATGATAATGAATTAGACTTCAATTTTTTTTCAACTTTTTTTTTTGTTAATGCTTTTATTTACTAAATACCAATTATAAAATACTGTAAACTGTTCTTGCATTCTTGGTGTTGACTGTACAAAATTGTAATATTTTATTCGAATAACTTATTAATAATGAATCAGTCTTCTTTTTTATTGAACATAATAATAATGTTATTAATCTTTAAGTATTTATAATTATCAACTCAGCTATTTGTTTCTTCGTTTCTTACACTGAGAGAAAGGATGTATTGAACATTACTATATCGATTAACTAATCTAGTGATTGTTTCGTAGGATAAGTAATTTTATAATATGACGTCACTAATAATTATAAAGAGCACACCACTCTGGGGCCTTTCTAGGCAATACATTTTCCTTTTATACATAAAGGATATCATATTGCGAGCACAGCTCGTGTAATGTCCGAAAAATGGACCCAAAATATAACAATCATATCCAAGAAACTTTAACGTTTCTACTTAACAGAAGTCAAGTCTCCACTTGAGTTCATACAATTTATTATCGAGATGCAGAGTGTTTTAAGAATCATAAAATCAAATAAAAATTTTTTTGAATCTCCCACCAATGTAGAGATTCTATAAAAAAAATCGTTAAAATATATCATTTTAAACGAACCTACATGAAGTTGTTTACGTTACATACGCGCGAAAATTTGAAAGCTATTCTATAACGTTAAAAAATTAATTTGGTTTTACAAACAGTGTTTATATTTATATTCAAATAAGATAAAAATATATTTGAAGTGCTCAGATTCAAAACCCGATAAGTCCACTAAAAAAGTCGATGAAAAATTGAACTTTGAATTAAAATTTCTGCTAGTTTCAACTTGCACAAATATGATTCACTTAAGAAAAATTATCTTTAATGTAACTGCTGTTAA
>JABFPD010000595.1:0-10831 GCA_022817545.1 Cremastobaeus sp. ZL-2020 | reverse complement strand
TGAATCTGCGATGGTTAAACAGAAAAAATTATTAAAATCGGTGCAAGGGGGAGGTCGCAGCATCTTTTTGAAAGTAGATGATTTTTTAATAGTTATTAACAAATAAAAAGTTGATATTTCAAAAAAATTATTTCTTATGGCAATTCCATATTCCAATGATCAAAAGGAATGTATACACAAAAAATTGGGTAATTTCATTGAAAATTGTCCATTTTAGCCATTTCATGACACAGTCCCCTTAAACTTGAAATTTAATACTTCAAACTGAAAGTTTAAATTTCAACTATAAATAGTGGAAAACGTAGTTGAATTTTCAACTTTTTTTACAGTGTACGCCATTACCGCAGTAATTCGGATTTACGCTTCGAATTTGCGCTTAGACGCCAGGCGGGGTGAAGCGGCGCATTCCTCGGCGTGGAAAAATTGCAATTGTAAATCCTGTTGGGCTGCTCGATTTTATTCCTCGCGAGTTGCTTTTTCTCGGCTGCTGAAAGTCGGACATCTCAATTTGGGCCCGAGATTCCCGATACAGAAATATGTAAAATATTCATGACGAATGTGTCGAATGCTGTATCTGGGACGGAGCCTGGTTCTCAAGTAAAGATTAATTTACATGATTTGCGGGTCAGAATGTGCAATTCTCGAAATGCCACGCACGCCGGGTACCGTTGCTCGTGTCTGTTCCAGTATGTACACCTACAGCCGAGGTGAACTTTAGCAGCAATCAACACGAACTATGATGAGCAGTCACGTAGAAGCCACGTAAGAATGCTTTTCTTCTGGCTCGCATACATTAAATGGACTAGAAATACATTGGGGATCTGCCAATAGTGGCTTATCAAAAAGGCTTTCTTCGCGATTTACAATGCGGTGTCGCCGTCGACAATGCCTGAATGGTAATAGCTGAAAAGACTAATAGCTAATAACTCTAGTAACATAATAACCCTCATTTTATTCACAATAGCGGAGATAAGTCGCAAAAGGAACGCTAATAAATATCCCTCTATTCATACAAGTGGAATAAAACGCCGACTCTCGCCAAAGCGGGAAATGTATTCATCGCGCGGAGAATAGAACGCCGGGCCGAGCCGCGGCGCACGATTTTACATGATTGCTTGTATTATTTAATTAAAAGTTGCGCTCGAGCTTCCTTCCACGTTTATTGCGCGTAAAAGATCTCCACATTCCAGAAAATTGCGAGACACCGCTGCTCGCCGGCGTTCTTGCGCGGGTAATTATCGTAATTCGCCAGCCAGCCTTTCTGCCGGCGTTCGTGTTATGACGATCAGCTGTTGCTGGCGATTATTGAGAAAACGCTTCGGATCTCGGTTAAAAACGCATTCGAGAGGAGTTGCGAAGTGCAATTAAATTGACGAGCGTCGTGTCGGCTTTACGGCGAATTGAAATTCAGGAAAGCCGACCGCGAGTCACATGGAAATGTGTCCGCACGGCCACACGTCACCGCGCGCCGCCGAGGAACACGCCGTGGCGCCATCTCCGTCCTTCATCAAAGCTCCAGAAATGAGCCGGTTGAATAATTCATAGCGCGACAACGTGTGGAATTTTATAAAATAGCGCCTTTCATTAGGTAGTCGGAGCTTCGTTAGGGGCGACATCTGAACGGGATACGGATAGCTATTAATCCCCCACCTCGCCGGCTGGGATGTATGCGCGCGGATATAAATCTGCATAGACGCGGTAGCGATCGCGAACGTCCTCGAGCTGCAATCGCGATCACGATCACGATCATACTTGAGGAGTTTATCTCGCGGTGGCGATCGGACGAGGCTGCTCCCCGCGGTTTGACCCTGCCTGGGAACGCGATTCCGAGGTTCGCTTATCGAGCTGCGAAGAATTATTGCGCGGTCACATGGGGCAACGCAACGATCGCGGGATTACGCCTCGCCGACTTCTTTCGTACCGCCTGTCACAAAATCATTCCTTCTAAATGATCAACAATTCGAGGGCACCCGCCACTGATATCTTCATTGCGAATACTTGTGGAGCAGCAGCCAATGCTCGCCACTGCGAGATCATTACTCTGATGATAAAAGCTATTTTCGCTGTTCTGGAAATAATTCAGAATATGCATACACTGTATGCGTTGATTTGGCTAGTTCTGTGGCAAAT
This sequence comes from Cremastobaeus sp. ZL-2020, assembly GCA_022817545.1. Classification (NCBI taxonomy): domain Eukaryota; kingdom Metazoa; phylum Arthropoda; class Insecta; order Hymenoptera; family Scelionidae; genus Cremastobaeus; species Cremastobaeus sp. ZL-2020. Next base: position 8,701 of record JABFPD010000595.1, on the reverse strand, counting down.
TGCAATAACCAGTTAACTGGCATCATTATTTTATTTATTTTTATTTATTTTGGCAAATTGCGCCTCGGGTGAACACCCGTATGGCTGACATACAAAATATATCTCAGATACAATTTAAAAATAATACAGATTTAGAATAAGTAGCACTTGAAAATGTAATAATGAAAAAGAACAGAGCATAGCTGAGTAGCAATTGAAAAAAAATATTTACGCTAGAATTTAGGAAAAGTTAATTTCGAAGAGCAAGATAAGGAAGAGAGAGTAAATAGAATACTAATAATAATGAAAATACAAAAGATAAAATACAAAATACAACATTCGCATAAATATAAAGTCGAGCATACTTCGTAAAAAAAAGACTAGATTAGACTAGATGAGGTAGTGCCCTTGTAAAAAGCATAAATATATCCGAATTACAAGAGATTCGTAAAATAAGAGAAAACCCGAGTATCACTTCTTTAAGCATTCTGATTATCTAACAAATGATCAAATTTTAACACAAATTTCACCCCTAACGGGATATATATATCCCACTGAACAAAGTTAATTTTTCCAATTGATTTTCATACACTGAAAAAAAACATAATTTTAACCAGGCCTTTGGTAATCTACGGACATAAGGAAAAATATGCGAATTTTTACCAAGTAAATTTGATAAAATTTACTCCTTATACAGTAAAAATTACTTTTATTTAGTTAAATGTTACCAAACTTAATAGGTAAAAATCTTTATTTTTCCTAATGTCAGTAGATTACTAAAAATATTGTGAAAATTATATTTCTTTTTTCCAACAAGCGCAACCTTATGTATTATTTTTTTCTTTCATAATATAAGCAAAAAAAATTGTGAAAATACGATAAAAATATATTCCTGGATTTTATTTTTGACAAGTTTATTGAAATTTTTGCAGCAGAAATATATCTCGTATTTAAAGGGTTAACTAGTTATATTTTCTGAAAATTATAATCACAATCTTCAGTATAATACAATTTTTACACAGGGGAACAAAGTTTACATGGTAAGAAACATTTTTCGCAATAAATCGAATGTTTTTATAAAATGTTACTCAACTGGTTATCAAAAATCACCGCATATTTAGTTAATATTGTATGAGAGCAAAATTTAGGATAAAATTTTGCAAGAGAGAAATTTGGACATTTTGAGAATTTTCAAAATGTTTTTTTGCAACACTAGTTTTCACAATGAGCAATATATGATTTCACTGGAAAAACAAAATGTCTTTTTCTAAGGCACTTTTGGTCAAAATGGCATGAAAAAGTGTCTTTGTTTGTAGTGACACTTGTTTTTGTAGTGTATTGATTGATTTTGTCATCTTTTACAATTTGACTGTTTTTTTGTATGTTATTTCAAAAGGTTGTACATTTTCATCCCATGTACAAAGTTATTGTATTTAGATATCCAATTAGCACTTGATAAACGAAAGTTATCTATTAGAGAAAATAAAATGAATGGATATTTTTTCGAACAATTTCTTTGACAAAATCATCGAAGTATCGAAAAAATGTCGATAACGTGGGTGGTATTATCGTTTAGTTAAATTACAAAATACAAATAAATCATAATAATAACGAGTCGAAAATTAGAATAGGTCAAGACATTTGCCTACGACAATAGTCGGAGCAGAAAACAATAGCCTATAATGTCTATTTTGTGGAGACAGTGTTGTATATAATATAGGAATATCAAGTTTGTTTCGATCTAGCAGCAGAAAGCAGCCTCCAAACTTGGCCCTAGAAGGAACGTCTTTTCAGTGTCTTCGAATCTATATATAATTATCACTTGCGTGCGTTTTCCCGAGCGCCACTGACCTCCGTGCTATTTGAAAAAACTTTATCTCCCAATCTAAAATCAGTAACTAGTCTTCACTCAATAGACAAATAGGGGCTATAAGAGCAGAAATTGACTAAAGTGGTTCTGTGCTCGGATGGTGGCTGTACGTGGTACAGCGTTCGCAGGGATGATTGTTCGCAAGATCACAGTGACATTGAGGAAAAGAAAAAAAGAGGAAAAATGGTGGAAAAACGACGGAAAAACGTGGACAAGGAAGGAAAAATGGTGGTAAAACGACGGAAAAATGGTGGTAAAACGAGGGGAAAATGGTGGAAAAACGACAGAAAAACGTGGAAAAACGGTGGAAAAATGACGGAAAAATGTGGAAAAACAGTGGAAAAACGACGGAAAAATGGTGGAAAAACGACGGAAAACAGTGAAAAACGACGGAAAAATGGTGGAAAAACTACGGCAAAACGGTGGAAAAACGACGGAAAAACGGTGAATTAACACTAGAAAAGACCTATAAGATTGTTGAAAAAAATGAAATAAAATTAGAAAAATCATTAAAAATGAAAAAAAGCGCCAAGTACGCGGAAAATCAAAACACATAAAAACGCGAAATATGATATGGCCCTGTAACAATCTGAAATGAATATAATCAAGTATACGCGAAAACTCAAAAAATTAATGCAAATAAATAGCTGAAATTAAATGTAGTCAAGAGAAGGAATGAAATTAATTAAAATAGTTTGTTTAAAATGAAAAATTCTCAACTACGCAAAAAATTATACCAATAGAACATATAAAATAAACGATGGACAAGTAAAAATCCTAAATATTTAATAACTGAATAAACAACAAAGTTTACATACTTTTTCCTATTGTACTTGGCAGTAAAGAGGACATTTACTGCCAAGAACAATAGGATACAATCTTTGTATGAAACTAACATTTTAAGCAAAATTAACTAATCTAACGAAATGTATTGAAACTAACGAAACTAACAGAATATAGAGAAACTATGAAAATTAACAGAATGTACTAAAACTAAGAAAACTAGCGGCTATATTAAACATAAGAATCTTCACATATTACGTAAAATGTATGGAAGCTTTTTTGTGTATTGGGTTATAATATATTTACGTTTTTACTTGGCCATCGTTTATTTTATACGTTTTATTAGCATAATTTTTTGCGTAGTCGGGACTTTTTCATTTTAAAATAACCGTTTTAATTCATTTATCTTTCCTTCACTGGGCTACATTAATTTCAGCTGTTAATTTGTATTAATTTTTTGAGTTTTCGTGTATACTTGTTTAATTTATTTCAATTTCTTACTTGGCCATATCATATTTAACGTTCTTATTTTTGATTTTTGAAAATAATAAAAATGAAAGGAATATTCAGGATATAGTAATGCACGTAAGGGTCTTGTTACAAACATTAATTTTTATATAAATTTGCGTTAAAAACGAGTATTTTATGGAATAGTAATTTTTGCAACAAGAGTCTAATGGAGGTTTTTAGGCACGAGTGTGTTTGACAGCACGAGCGCAGCGAGTGCATGTCAATACACGAGTGCCTAAAAACCTCCATTAGACGCATGTTACAAACATTATTTTTTGTAAAAATTTTTTTATAAATTACTTCATCAATTTAATTTTTTGAACATTGTGGTTAATAATTTTATTAAATTTCATTAAACGTTCATTTATTTTAAGCATTGGGAGATGCCGAATTCCAGGTTATGAGTTCATTGACAATTAATAAACGTTATCCTGAAAAATTAGAATTTAATTTATTATGAGTAATGAATAAGTTTAAAAGGAGCCATTCACTACACATGTTTATTAACTGTAATTCAAAATTTCTAACAGTGTATGATATAATTTGTTCAAATGGGCAAATTAAATGAGTGCGATATCAACATTTTAGCACCTCTGTCTTATGATTTTTGTTTTTAGTGAAAAATGATAAACGTTATAACGACCATAATTCTGTGCAATGTGAAAATCCGAACAAACTTCCAATAGTTTTAAATATTATTCTACTGCGAGATTATTTATTGTATATAATCCTCAACGTTTTGTCCCTAATATAGTGACCTTATCAAGAACTACAATGAAAGAATAGTTGTTAAGTATAAATTAACACTTTTATATCATTTGACAAGAAAATCTCAATATTGGAACGCTAAATAACATACCTAATTTAAACAATCATACAAATTCTTTCAATCAAAATAAGAATCCATTATTTGAACACATTTATCCAATTATGTAAAAAGTACAAAAACTGATAATTTTTAGTTTATGAGCCATTATTTTGTTATGAAAGGAATGCTTCAGAAAAATATACCAATTACTGTTACTAACTACAAACATAAAATGCACTGATGGTTGAATAATCTATTCAACACCTGTCTTGTCTTGGTAAAGAACAACATAATGAGGGAAAAATTGTGACTACCTTTTCGGTTTTTTACATAATCAGCCATAATGAATTTTCAGGCAAAAAAATATCAACCTCGGAATTTGAAAGAGGACACTATATCTATAAAATCATGTGTTTTACATAAATATTATTTTAGATACGATAAGCTATAATGATTATCATAATATTATAATACAGGTTTATTTGTTTACTTAAAGAATTTTTTTAAACATTTTGTTTACAGCTAAGCATTGGAAATAAATTTAGTGTACACATGCAAAGAGTTTCGAATAATTCAATTAGTAGCATTGTTTGAAACGGGAAGTTTTTAAATTGCAATTTGGAGTGAGTACTTTTTCCGGACTTTTGAAACGAGTCAGTTTCTAGCGAGCATTTGAAAACAAGTCAGATTCTAGAGGACTTTTGAAACAAGTCAGTATTCTAGAGCTACGTCGATATGTTCCAATTGTGCAACTTGCACATATTCGAGTTAGCATTTGCAGTTAAATAACAATTAGGGATTACGTTTGAATTGTTTTGTTGGAATCTACAGTTGGAATCCAAAAACTTCTACTTCGGAAATTTGCAAATGCACCTGGAACATTTGCAATTTCCGCAATTGAAAAACATAAACTTATTTTCAATGGAAGTCATCCACTGCCACTTATTTTTTAGTGTGCATTAAAATAAATATTTTAACTCACTGTATTGCTCTTAAATGTTGTTTAGTACACTGTTTCAACTTATGCATAAGACAAGAGAAAGGTTCATTCTTGTCTGCACTCAAGTTATCCATACTGTTTCTGAAATAAAATTAATATTACTTCTTGAGATTTGTTAATGGGTTTAATTGCGCATTACTGCTACATGGAGAGTCTTCCAAAATTCAATGAGATTTAATTTTTATAAAGAAACTACATAGTGGTTTTTTCAAAATGTTGACAGGTTCGAAAACACCGCTGAGAAATTTCTTCGTAAAAATTAACTGATTCGCGATTGCTGCGTTATCCCCACTCTCACGCTTCACGCACACATGCTTTTTAAACACCATGGTAGCAGTATAGCATTTATTCACACATCGACATTTTCTACTACCGATCACACGCAGTCGATTATAGACGTTCAGTCATGAATCAGTTAAAGTTAAATTTGACATCGCACGACTAATTCGCGTGGGAAAAATACTCAGTGGCGTGGAAGATTCTACGTGTACACAATTTCATATTTTTTCTCGCACCTGCGCTACTCTACGCGGGATCGTACAGTTCTTAAAAGAAATTGGTCGTCTGTACCTTATCTCCGATTTCCACAAGGAATTTCCAGAAGGAACTTCCATAAGGAAATTCTTTAAGGAAAATGTGTACATTTTCTATAGAATTTTCATATGAAGCGAAAAAATTCACGATTAGGAATTTAACTTTTTGCTACACGTGAAACGAAAGTCGCTACTTTTGAACGACAAAAGTAATCGTCGAGGCAGTGAGGTTATGTTGTCTCCATAGCAACGACTTTTCATAACTGGTTTGCATTATGAAATAATATATTACGCAATGACTGTGGTAAGTTGGGGATTGCAGATGAGTGTGAAGTTGACAGCCATGCTGCATCCCCAACTTGCTACACTCATTGCGTATCATATTTTTTGCAACACGTGTAGCGGAAGTCGCTACTTCCGTACCACAAAAGTCATCGGGAAATTCTTTTCATAACAGTGTTGTAATTAGTAACTTCCCGATGACTTTTGTGGTGCGGAAGTAGCTTCCGCTACACATGTTGCGAAAAAACTTTTCATAACGCTAAACAGTTCCGAAAAGTTGTTGCTATGGTGACAACATAACTTCATTGATTCAACGATGATTTTTGTGGTTCAAAAGTAGCGACTTCAGTTTCATTTTTTGCAATAAAATACAGTACACAATAAGTGCTGAAATTTAGGGATGCGGATTCGTGTCTCGCTTCTCATCTGCAATCCCCAACTTCCCGCATTTATTGCGTATATACGAATGACATTGCAAGCAAGAAAATATGAAAAAAAATGTAACTAAAAATTCTGACTAAGAAATAGGAAAATAAATAATTACAGAATACGTGAATTGTAACACACAAAATAAGGTTCCAGAATAAAAAACTTTTGTACCCGACTGCGATTGGTTACACTCCTTTAATTATGCTATTCTTATTGACCTACATAGAAAATTCCATTTCAAAACGGCCATTTCAGTACACGCGTAACAAAAAAGAATGTCCTAAATTCGGGGTTAAATGCTTTTTACTTTTAATTTCATGATAAAATCACATGATTCCAGAGACGAATTCTTTTCAAATCCTAATAGAATGTTAATGTTAGACAACTAAATATTGCGAAATTATCAGAATTATAATAATCTATTAATGTTTTTGCTGTTTTTGTTCACAAAATTTGTGCATCAGTTTTTTAGATTTTCAATATTTATATCTTTACAGACCCAGAATTGAAGGCGTACGGAAAAAGCTATGTAAGGAGTATGATCTTTATTTTTGTATTCAATGTAATGCTAATGTTATTAAATTTTGTTTTAATAAATGTAATCTCGGCCGAAAAGACTAATGACTTTCCTATTCGTGTAGATGTGTATTACGACACATCAGAATCGTCATTTTCAACAATGGTTAAAATGTATAGTTTGTGTATGTTTTTGCACGTTATATTCATAGAAGTTTGTCTAGAAACGTTGTATGTAATGCTATTTTGTCGTATCATACTACAACTCGCCGTACTAAACTCGAACCTTAGTAATGTTGTCAATGACAATAAAAAAAGACACGATTTAAACATGAACGCTAAAATATCAACCTTTTATTTTAATGTGGGCGCAACTGAGCAAGATCTGCTTAAATGCAATTCTTGTGTTGGACGATTGATAACCTGTATCAAATTTCATATTCGGCTCAAAGAAATTTTCAAAGTGGTCAATAAGATGTTCAACTACAGAATTATATTTTTTATATTTATGTCAACATTAATAATTTGTATCAATCTTATTCAAATATTGGTGGTAAGTGAAAAAAGAGATATCACACGCATATGCGATATTCTCCATTAGACTCGTGTTGCATACATACTAAGCACATTTAACACCGCTTTGTTTATATTTGGGCAATTTTGATTCTGTGCATAGTATACCTGCGCAGAAAAAATTAAGCTTTACCTTAGGTCAGCCATCATTTTTCACAGATATTGCCACAATTATCCACAGGTTTTGCAACGGTTAACCACAGACATTGCCACGATTACTACATACTTTGCCATCTGTGGCTGACCTATGGGGTTTGGACAAACCCCATAGGTCTTCCATTGACAACTGAGAAAATTTCGAATACATTCAGCTACAAACATTTTTATTTACAAAATCTTACGTACAATTGTAACTACATCCGTGCGGATTGTAAAAATCCTATAGCCGTGTGATTCAGATAATTACGACCACCGCTTTGTGTGAAACCAGCAAAAAAAGCTACCTCAAGAAATCAATACTGTGTTTTTAACAATGCTATTATGTTTATTTTTTAATGAAAAAATACTCAAATAAGCTTCAATATATACCTTAATGAATGCAAGAAACCTGAAGACGTTACTACTTTGCTATGAAAATTAAAAAATTCTTGAACATGGCGAATTTTTTCAAGCATCACCCTGTTCATCCCCCTTAACAAACTAACAGAGTGATTGCAGTAGTGATTTATTAGTTCACAAGAAATACTGATTGTCGAATGCGGTTTCTATTAAAATCTTGCATCGACGAGACACCGACTCACAACTTATTTGTTGCCATTACGCAGTGGCCAATTTCCCGAAAAGCACGGGAAAAAATTAAAATTTCTTATGATTCAAAAGTTAGTAACAAAGGGTTTTCAAGATCATTGATTATGAATCTGATCTTATGTTTTAAAAATTCCAAATGGCGGATACAAAATGACGGAAAAAATGGTAAAAATTGCTTGATGAAAAAAACAATTTTTTATACAAGAGTTTTCATGATTGCTAATTATAAATTTGATATTTTTTTTTAAAATTCAAATTTAAAAAATGTTAAAATTGATAGAAATTCAAAATGGCGGATACAAAATTCAAAAACTGAAAAAATTGTTATATTACAAAAATATTTTTATATAAAGATTTTCAAGGTTGCTTGTTAATAATTTTATACTATTTAGATGAAATTCGAAATTTGAATCTTTATAATTGCGCATAGAAAACATACATTATTTGAAAATGATAAAATACTTTAGTCACCCATGTATGATGTGTCATCATTCAAATCCGAGCTGACATTGGATTACTTGAAAGATTCGGATGCAGAATAATTTGCATAGGCAGGAAGTATGAGTTCAACCACTTATCGTGACAATATGTCGCTTTTTTCGACGGTGTTATATGAAAACACGAAATTAAAGGGTCCGAAGACCCAAGTGGCCAGTTTATTATATCCTTCA
>JABFPD010000594.1:0-10839 GCA_022817545.1 Cremastobaeus sp. ZL-2020 | reverse complement strand
ATTTGACTACGACGGCTAACGAGTCGACACGAATTCTTAGGCGAAAAGCAAAAAACCTTTTGCACCTTTCGAAAGTTCGTGGCCGATTACGCAGTTTTGAGATCCGGTTCTTATTTAATTTTTACCTATCATTTTTACTCGCCCCTCGTAACTTGGGCGAAGATCGGCCTCTGCAGGAAACCCTTTGGACAGGCGAAAAGTTGCAATATTCCTAAACCAGAGAATTTGCAGTCTTCCATGAAATATATTTAACCAAACGCTGTGCAAAAGCGACATTTATTCGACGTTCGTGTAAGTCTCGAAAATTGCGCCAAGGGCCGAGACCGGCCGACAGTTTGACTTTTTTTTTAGTTTTTCCTTTTTGTGTCGTGTGTACGTGTGTGTGTGTGTGTGTGCATCACACAACTTGAGATGTCTTCCAGCGCTTGCGTGCGCAGTTGTAAGACGAGTGAAAGGCTCTGTCTCGTGCGAAAGGGAGAGTCGCGTTTAAGCAATGATTATATGAATTTATTTATAAGCGGATAAGATAAAGGATTAAGGGAAATTGAAGTAATTTTTATGATTAAATGCAAAAGATTACAAAAAACCCGAGAATTGTGATATGTATTTATGCAATAGTTGTGCGTGCGGATGCCGGAGACGGCGCAAAACGCAAAACCGCGCACACAATGCTCAAGTTTTGCGATTTGTGCGTGGACGAAAAGTTTTTTTGTTCTTAATATTACGTTTACTTTACTAGCTTTTTTTACAGTTTTTTTCCAACTTAGAACGTAGCGTTAGTTTAGAATTATCTATTGTAATATTATATATATAGATTATATAAACATATATTGTAATATATTTTATGAGTAAATGCGGAAGCGAAATGAAAGCGAATATTTCATGCCAACCAAAAGTGCCTTGACGTGGTTTCAGGATGAATCGATTTACAAGCGTTTTCTTTGTACATAGAATAATCACGTTTGATTACAACAACTTTTCACACACGCACACACATGCGCGCAGCAAATTCGCACATTAACACATACACGTCGACACGCATGCATACAAAGATATGTCCCTTTTTATAGTTTTCTGTTTATTTATGCACCTAAAGCAAAGTGCCTTAGATTTAGTTGATTGTTTAATTTAATATAATTATTATTCAATTATTCATATGATTAATATAATTCACTATCTATTTTGTACCATTAACGTCGCTATAAGGTTATGCTCGCAAGCTTCCAAGGATGTTCAGAATTGTCCCGACTTTGCGTCATTAACATCATTCACATTTCTCATGTCATTCTTTTTTAACAGCAGGTTCCTACGTTACCGACGTAATTTATTTAATGTAAAAAGTCGTTTGTACATCGCTAATTACTTTAATATTATTATTATTAATTATTATTATTTTATTGATTACTGCATTTCGTCGTAAATTATCGAAAGCGAGTGTAAATAGAGCGTTTATAGTAATTATCATATCAATATATTATATTAATGCATTCACATCAACACACGCACGAACCATATCACGATCGTTGACTATTTTTTTATCTAAGTAATTTAATAAAAAATTACCGTGCGCTTAACTTATTGTCTTCGAATTTGTACCATTTAGTCCATTAGTTGATCAAACATTGAACGAAGCGATATTTTTTTACCAATAAAGTTTGATTCCGAATAAAACTGAATCGCAACTGTCTACTTCCCATTCAACCCCTTGTTTCGTCGACTCGGTAAGGTAGAAATCGTTGTACACCAATTCGTTTCTCGCTCTGCCTGATCAGTTGTATTCATGCGTTGGCAACCAGAGAATTTGTAACACGCACTTACACTCCAGTTGATTCGACAATTATTGAATGTACCTTTTGTTCATTGATAGGCAATTACTGATTTTTCGCGCGAAAATGTTCAGATAGATTTGTACCTACATATCAGCGATAATATTTATAAACATGTGATGGCGACATTTGATGTTCAAATCTCGCAGCAAACCATTTTTCGTAGAGACGTTCAAGCATCCTATTGCGGTCTCGTTTTCTTTTTATACCTTTATTCTTTACGATTACATTTAATTTTTATATCCTGGCTACCGTATTGTGCAACAGAAAAATGCGACAGGACACAGAGGATGAAGCAGCGGCTACGATTGAATTTTGGGATTCCCCCACGCGAAAACTTTTTTGATCTCTTTCAATCAACCGTCAACATTGTTTGCTCAAAGGAATCCCCGGTCCGCAGCCGATCATTTTTTCGCCAATTTCCACTTTTCGAGCATTTACGCCTTTCTGAAGAGACTTTTTCTCGCACAAAACACAAGCTACGCACTTTTTAGACCAACTTTTTATTTAACCTAGTGGATATCGCAATGCTGAACAAATTTGACTTCGGAGAAAAATGAAAAGTCGCATTTTCCTTTCTATCTCATTGGTAAAATTGTAGAAAAATGATCGGCACACAAGGCCCCCCTTGTTATAGACTTGACCACTTATAAATATATATATATATTTAATGAATATGAATAATGTTTATTATTAATAAATACTACTTGTATAATCTTTTTTAATTTAATATATTTATTTTTGCAATCATATATTTATATATTTATATAATATTTTATACTACGTTTCTTATCACACAAACAAACACACACACACATATATATAAACATACAAATCTTTATATATATATATTTACAGGCACACCAATGCGTCATACAGGTCGATCTCTTGGCTCTCCGAGGAATCCCGGTTTTATGCACGAATCCAGCTCAGACTGGAATTCTCAGCACCTTTTTCTTTCGCTTTTGCAGTTCGTCATTAGTAACAACTTTTGTAAATTTCATTGTCCTTCATTTTAACGGGATTCCCTCTCAGCACAGTCACAATAGTCCTTAGTTTTTATTGTATCTTGTGAATGATGACGCGTACACTTTCTTACGTTTTTCTTCTTTCTTATCCAAAACATCGTTGTTTACTTACTTAATTTTGCCATGTGATAGAAAATCAATAGAATCTATAAAGATGATGATTCAATTATTGTGCATTTGGGAGCCAACTGATAGTCTGGCGGAAGTCGTTGCCAGCGATACCTTTTTGTTAAGATGCAATTGTAATGTTACATATAATTTTCAGTTCTAGCACGGCAACGACTTCTTTTTGCGCTTAAAATAAAAGTGATACGAAAAATCGGTTTCTTAGTTGCGACGACAGATTTAAGTCAATGTTTCTGCGGAACTCTCGGGACACGTTGATAAGGCACTCAGTAGTTTTAGTTTACAGAGAATACAGCCTTCCATTCGACTACAATTTGCTCCTATCTTCCAATTTCATTTTCAGTTGCAATTTTTGGCTTTTCGCGGAAGAGCAAAATGAAAATTATATACCTCAGTCTTGTTCGGTGAGTTCCTAGAGTTCTAACACACAAAAAGTCTCATGTACCACAAATGATGTAGTATGTTAAGTATTGCCAACAATTCAATACCTATTTAATACATTTTATTATTATAAAATAAAATTGTTTCATTTTGTTAATTACCCAACCTCCAACATTTATTTCTTCTTTCCCTCAATATACAAACGCAATTTTTCCTCCATTCAATTCAATAAGTTACTATTTTTGATGCTTATGAATTAACCTTTTCATACCCGACTTTTTTTAGGGATCGAAAATATAATTACTTCATAATTTTCATTTTTGTGCTGTTTTTTTAATTTTTAACTCTGAAGGATAATCAATGCTGCATAAAATGTCTTAAAAAATGTTTAATTCAACAAAAACAATCATTTATATATATTTTTTGTCAGAAAAAATTATAATTTTATTAATTTTTTGCCATTTTAAAAAATTACAATTGTATCATGTATGAATGTATCACTGAGAATGAAAGGGTTAATTGATTTAACTGGAAAATTATGCAAATACAAAAGTAAATACTTCTATAAATGATAAGTTAAATACTAGTTAATCTCAGTTAACTTAGTCCTTTTATTTTTGTTTTCAGTTTATTATTATTTTTAGTGCATTTCCATCACTTTTTTTTATACAAATGCTTATTCATTTCTCTTATTTAAGCTTCTTTTTTAAACAAAAAATATTCTCGCCACAAACTAAATTGAAACTTTTCATTTAATTTAAGATTGAAATCATGATTCAAAGAAAGCAATAAGATCCCTTATAGTACAGCTCTTGGAGCAGGGTACACGTAAATTCTCGTACACCCAACGGCGGTGAATCGAGCAATCCCTAGGATGTTCTATCTCATTCTCTCGTATATTACAACCAATGTTCTGTCATATTTTACCTCATCTAGGGTTTACCGCTGTTGGGTGCGCGTGTCTCGATTTCTTGATTTGTCTTTTTTCCAAACGTCTGTACAGTTGCTGTCAAATGTTCTCACATTATCTTGATATCAACATTCAGCAATTTGTAAGTTTTATTTAATTTTACAGTATCTAAACTTGTAAGAGACAAATAATGTGAAATGCTTTAGAAATTAACTTCATTCATATTAATCAGAGAAACAGGCACTGCTCTAGAATTGCACGGAAAAATCTTATCTGGAGGTTTCAACAGATTTTGTGCAACGTTAATGGTCATCAATATTGCTGTATCTGTGCTTTTTTATCCAGTGTTACTTATTCCTGTCAGAGATTATCAGTTCGTTGGGCGATGAAGAACATCAGGACGTCGAACTCAGTAATAACGTGGACATTCAGAAACGGTTTCCCAAGAAACCTTACATACGAGGAAACTTGGCAGTAACAACACCACGCGCTCCTGAGCCTCATTCAAATGAACCTAAATTTAGCGGCAGGCGTTTCTTGTTTTGAAGTATAATTTGCTTGCATGTATTGTGCCGATGTAGAGGTTGAAGAATTATCAACTACCGACACTATGATTTTCTCTTCTTTCTATCTATTCCTGTTTTTTACAGTAAGTATAGTTTTGAAACACAGTTTTTTCATCTTTTAGTTTTGTTAATAAGTCATGCTTCCGCGAAGAGGAATCTTCGAAAAACAAAGGTAACGTCGGATCTTCTGCGCTTAACCGCGCGTTCAATTTTTTCGGGGGAAACTCAAGTTTTGAAAATTGCTGTTTTAGAAAACCTTGAATAATGATACCCTGACGGCGGGATTTACACCAAAATTTTTGTGTAAATTTTTAAATTAAAAACTATTTAACAATACTTTTAATTTAATTTTAAAATTAAAAAATAGTAAGATTTTAATAAAATTTTGTTGGTGTAAAATTGGTGCATCTATTGTCGCTTTTACACCAAATTACCACCACAAATACACCAAACTAACACCGAAAACAAGTTTCCACCATTTTTACACCAAAATGACACCAATTTTTGGTGTAAATCTTGCCATTAGGGTACATTTTTTTTAATTAATAAAAAAATGAAATAAAAACTTTTCATTCAAAAGAGATCAATATTTATCTTGTAGTTAAGATTTAAAGTTCGAATTAACCGATTTAACTTTCGAGTTATTTTATATTATTGGTCGTTTTTTATTATAATTCGATTACAATTATCATACCCTGTTGTTATTCCCGAACACTCCTAGTATATATACGGCGAATAAGCAAATACACAAGTAAAGGAGAAGAATGTAATCGTTCTGGAGTTAACTAATCTTCGCGTATTATCGTCTCGAGAACGTGCTTACAATAGTAATAATATAATAGTTGTGGCTCACGCCCAGTTTCCCACAAGCGACGCAACACAAATAGAATTTTAATGAAAAATGCAGATTTCATTTCGATTCTTTTGTTTCTCAAGTAAAGCCTAAGGAATGTCAGTGGATTGACAAATTGAAAATTAACCCAATAAGGTCCAAAGCTCCAATATCCTCGATAGCAACAAATTGAGTACGGGTCCGTGGCATTTCCAAAAAAAATTACCTTCGTTTTTATTTTTATTTCCATTTGTTTATATATCAATTGTTTAAACAATGTATATTTCCAAAAATAAACAGCACCATTCGATTATACCTGGCAAAAAATTACTTTTTATTTTGAGCACTTTTTCCATATGACCAATTGTTTATATCCGCGAGTTTATTATTAAACAAATAAATTTGTTTATACATCACTTTTTGCAATATACTTGTTTAATAATAAATTTACCAACAAAAAATTGGTTGTATCAAGAAAGTGATCAGAATAAAAAGTCATTCTTTTTCGTTGTAGAATCGGATGGTGTGGTTTGTTTTTGAAAATATCTATCGTTCAATTAATTTGTTTTCAGTGTTGGTAACGTTCGATTCTAGAGTCCAAATCTATCAATTTGTTTAAACAATAAATGGGATGAAAAATAAGAGTAGCTTTTTTGCAAATATCACTGATGTCGTAATGTGTTTTCCCCCTAGGACCTTAATCAGGTAAGTAAGATGGAAGTTTTCTTCTAGGCTAATTATAGATGTTATTTTATTAAATTTTCTCGTTTGTGTCTTTTGAATTCTGCGTGCGCTGCGCGAAGTTTCGGAGGTCTTTTATAACGAGTAAAAGTTTGTTTCTAGACTAGATGTTTAATTTTGAAAGAGATATAATGTGTTGCATTTAAATTGTAATAAAATTCATAATTACAAATCTTAGAGCGTTATTTGCACAAAAACAATTAGCCCGCGAAAGTTTTTATGATGAACTGACACATATATCATGCGATAACAACTTGAACTTAACAGAACGACTGAATTTTCTCCACATTATACTTGCGCCGAATGGCTTTATAATATTTCATATCGCTTTCTTTCAGCTTTATTCCAATTGGCGAGGAGATAATATACAATACAATATTTTATTATGTTCTCGTCTGATTGTATTCCACAAGAGGTGTCGCGATTCGCTTGGTAATGTTGCTTAATCGATTGGAACGAAAAAGCCGAATTTGTCGGATTTTCATGTTTCTTTCATTGGCATTATGTTTGTGATCGATTTTTAGCAACGTGACAAGCAGGATCGTTTTTCTTCTCGCCGGTAGATAATTTTTTAATGCAAACGCGCCGTAACGAAAACGGGCGAAATTTATCCGAAAGAAAATTATCATGTCGAAGGAGAAACAAGTTTAGAGGACGGCAACCTAAGTTTTTTGGCAGGCTTGAAAAATAGATAAAAATGTGCAAATAAATGGTGGTCGTGGCTCAGGGACAACCGGTTGCTGCCATCTTGCTTTCTTATATAAGTTCCCCTCGGAGTTTTAAAGACGTTCCATCTCTCGGCGAGACGGTGCTCTGTCTTTCTTCGGCTCCAACGGATATTCTCCGCTTCTTTCTCCGATGTTTGAGTCGATCATCATCTTCTTTCTAGCTCTCGCAATATTCATACCTTTTTTATTTTCAGTACAGTATCTTTATTGTTATTCTTATCACTCGTCGAACTACTATAGCCAGTCTTCCTAGAATTCCGCATAAACCTGACGACAACTATTCGAGGCGAAAAGCGAGAAGAAAATAACCTCATGGAGAATGACAAACATTGTCAATTACTTTGAACTGAAAAAATTACAATTACGTGGACTGAAACGATAAGTTTTCAGAATTTTGTAGACAAAAACGATACTCAAAATGTGAACTGATAGGTAATATATTTATTTACAAAATATTTTATATTCTGAAATATTATATTACACTATGTATTTGTTTTAGTTGCATATTTTTACTTTAAATTACATTATAAAATTCACATTATTAAATATATTTTTGGAAAATTGTGCGCAACCTGTAAGTCATTGAATATTTTCATTCAAATACAAACATTTATCCAGATTTTTCAAGTTTTTTATGTAAAAAGTTTGTTTGTAAACAAATTCAATTGTTATTACAAAAAACGTAAATATTTTTTGTTTAATTTTCTTATTTTAGAAATATTCCATTATAAACATAAACAAATTACCAAAAAATGCATGTTTTACTGTTCAGCCGTGAACAGGTTCATAAATGAAAATCAATAAACAATTATTATATAATATAGAAATATATTTTTTTATCCACCTTGAGTAGCGGCCAAAGTTGCAACTACAAGTCAGTTATAGGCTACTTTGTGCACTCGTGCATAAAGTAACACATAAATGGTCTACTTTACTGCACTCGTGCACAAAGTAGCCTATAACTGACCTGTAGTCCCAACTTTATCCGCTACCCTCGGTAGATAAAATAACGTATAAGTCTCGGGCGCCTGTGGCGCCCTCGATATTAAATAACTATTAATACAGCATAATTCTTAATAATAATTACGAATTAAATAACATATACAATTTATGATATTAGGGATTTCCAGGTCCATTTGGACCAAAAGGTTTACGTGGCGATGTTGGAGAGATGCGATCTGGAAATAAAGGCTTGAAAGGTGAACAGGGAGAAAGAGGTATCCCAGGAGCGCCTGGGTTCAGGCCTTTAATTGTTCCTAAGCCAACTACATCTAAACCTGGACTCCGAGGTCCAAAAGGATATCATGGTGATATCGGAGAACCTGGAAGACATGGTGATCGTGGAAACAAAGGTTTACCAGTAAGTAGAAAACTGTCGATTTGTAACTACAATATAAGTATTATAAAAATTATATTGACACAAATCAAAAATAGGGAAGAGAAGGTTTTACTGGACCAAGAGGAGTCAAAGGTGAGCAAGGTCATGATGGACCGAGAGGTAAACAAGGTCATGTTGGTCCATCCGGTGAAGCAGGAGAGAAAGGAGAGAAAGGAGCTCCTGGTACTGAAGGGTTACCCGGAGAAGATGGAGATGATGTAAGTTATATTATTTAAAATTAAAAATAATATGCGTACTATTTTTCTTCCCTTGTTTAAATATAATTGAAAAATCTGGTATAAAAAGATAGTGAAATAATAACAAACTGATCATTTAAGGGTGAACCAGGAGATGATGGATACGCAGGTCCTCCTGGTTTACAAGGGGCTATGGGAGAAAAAGGCAGATATGCACCAGAATTGGATGAAATCATACCTGGAAATCAAGGTATTCAAGGGGATTTAGGACCGCAGGGCGAGAGAGGAGAATCAGGAAAACCAGGTACTCCAGGTCACGTAGGATTCATTGGACCACCAGGTCCTCCTGGACCAAGAGGTTCGCCTGGTTTACCAGGATTAAAAGGAGCTACCATAAAGGGTGAACAAGGAGACGACGGTATGTAAATAATGATGAGAAAATGTTTACTTATTTGAAAATTATGTTTATATGTTGCATTTACTTATAAATAATACTGTCTCCGTACAGGGTTTCCTGGACCTAATGGACAACAAGGAGAATCAGGAAGGTCTGGTCCAGTTGGTCCAATAGGAGCCAAAGGTTTTCCAGGGGTTACAATTGTTGGGCCTCCAGGATTAGATGGTAATCCAGGTTTACCAGGATTTGATGGTCCACCTGGTGATCGAGGAGATCCAGGATTTGCAGGTATGAATAATGAAAATATTGTATGCAGATATAATAATCAAGTAATATGCTGAAAAACTTTATTGTGAAATTTTAGGCGAGAAGGGATTCCCTGGGAAAGGCGTGCGGATTATTGGGCCCCCTGGAGAAAGTGGATTGCCTGGATTTCCAGGTACTGCTGGAAAAGATGGGCTTCCTGGACATCTTGGATCCAAAGGTATAACAGGTACAAAAGGAGACGATTGTGGGATTTGTTCCCCAGGTAAGATATTGATAATATTATTATTATTTTAATTCTATACAATTTATACTTTCTTCTAACGCTAGAATTATGTTAATATAGGATTACCAGGTCCAAAAGGAGAACATGGCGATTCAGGAAGAGATGGATTCCCTGGACCACCAGGATTTCCTGGCTTTACTGGACCCCGTGGTTTCAAAGGGGCTCGAGGAAAACCAGGTAATGAAGGGAAACAGGGTCTCCAAGGTGAAAGTGGTAGATCAGGATTATCAGGATTTGAGGGACCAAAGGGTGTTCGAGGAAAAGTTATTAACTATGAAGGGATATACATATTAGACAATGGCGATAAAGGGGACAGAGGTTTTCCTGGACCAGAAGGTCCTAGAGGACTAAAAGGTCCGAAAGGAGAAATCGGAGATCCTGGGCCTGACGGCTTTCCCGGAGAAAAGGTATATACATTTTTGTTTATAGGAATCGTTTTCTGTTGATAGGAAATTTAGTAATTTTATTCAATTAGAAATATTTCTTTTTCTCGAAATTATTAATTGAGAATGAACGCATTTTGATACAAATGAAAACAATCTAATCACTCCTTAACCCACTACTGGTCGCTATTACTATTTCTTTGTTCATATTATTTCTTTCCTCAGCTTGTCGCAGTCTATTATTTATATTTCATTTATTTTTTCCCTAATAATTCTATTTGATATAATTAGTAATATCAATAATAATGAAGACTTTTTATTATAATAAAAAATGCTAATTTTAGGGTGATTACGGACTCCCAGGTATTCCCGGTAGAAATGGTACTCACGGGTACCATGGAATACCAGGAGATAAAGGGCAAGATAATGAAATACCGAAGGAATTTTTACGTGGTGAAAGAGGACTTCCAGGTTTCCCCGGAAAAAAAGGTGACCGAGGTATTCATGGACTTAAAGGTGTACCAGGAGATGCAGCCAGTCATATTTTTGAAGATATTAGAGGATACAAAGGATACAAAGGAGATTTAGGAGAACGAGGTGCATATTTATATACATTTTGATACAAGGATATCCCGTGGTAAAATCTCCCGATAATTCCGGATACATTTTTTTTATCGGGAATCATCCAGAAATTTGCAACAGGAATTTCAAGTAAAAGAAGCAATTTCTGGATTAAATATTTTACTTTTTTATCAAATTCATTCCGAATTAATCAAGATATTTCCGAAATAAACTA
>JABFPD010000593.1:0-10841 GCA_022817545.1 Cremastobaeus sp. ZL-2020 | reverse complement strand
AGAGAAATCTGGTTGCATGTAATAGAAGTAGGTACATATATATAGTAGTAAAAAACGTGCATGTTGATTGCAGGCGAGCTCTGTTTGGCCGCGTCATGCCGTGTCTTGCAACTGATCAGAGCAATAAATTTCGCTGGGACGAGTGTTGAGTCGTGTTGCAGAGTTGGCCGATGCATTTCCTAGGACCATAAATCCAAAGGACCTAATACCGTCGCGGCGTGGCCCAAGCGTTTCTGCGCAGGGCGACACGAACAAGGAAACGAAAGCGAGCTGGAAGAAGCTGCTCCCGTCCGCAAACACATATGCACGACTCCGAAGGCCGCGCTCCAAGGAATAGTTGTAAATTCGGCTAACAAACAGTTGCGACGTGCACGAAAATATGGCATCCTAAATGGCGACAAACTTTGCTGAGAAATCGAGCCATTTTTATGCATCCGGAATACGGGAAATGGAATTCGAAAAAATGAACAAGAAAACAAAATGTCAGGGAGAAGAATTGCGGCCGCGAATACGTGCGAGGGAAAGAACAGAAAGGGAAAAACAATAAAGTTTCCAAGTTTCGGAAAGTTGAAATTTTGGAGAAGAATTTAAAGTCCGTCTGTGCTGCGGATTTCTCAAGTTATTGTTTCATAAAACAAAAATATGTATAGACGCGCAGCAAAATCTCATAACATCGTTTACTGCGTATTTCACGAGACAGTTTAGGGATACGGCGAAAGTAGGTTAAGTCATACGCCAGTATCAAAATGTTCATAATGCACTTTGCAAGACGTGGCCGGAAATTTACGACGACTCTAGTTTCGGCAATTTACATGTTTTATTAAAAAAGTTGCCGTTGCCGCGTGTCTGTTTGGATTTAACTCACAACTGTCGATCGACAATTTCTCCGAGGATTAAATTCTATCTTTGCATCAGCTCGATTCACCGCGACCGCGGAAAAAATCACGGACTATTCTGCTGGCGATGAAATTTAAGCGACTCGGTTCCCGGGAAAACATCTTTTGAGTCGCGCGTCGACTGCAGTGACAGGAAAGTTCTATTAAAAATTACTAGACTGTCTATTAACTCGTTGGAAAGGCGACGGACTGAGAATTAATGCTTGACGGTTCCGTGACATTTATTCTACAATGGAAAATTTGCTTTGAAAACAGCGCATGAAAAGCGGCGCCATGCTCGAGAAATTCGAGTTCGATCCCCGCGTAGAGGATTTTTTTTATGTTTACAGGGTAAACATTTGTTTGCAGAAAGTCAGTGGCGTAGTGTGTTTATTTGTGATGAATTTGGGGCCTCAAATTGAATCTAGCAAAACTTTTCTCGCAGCTTGCTGCACACAATTTTCACTTTTACCAGCAAACTCCGTTCGAACATGTAACAATTCTAATTGTGTAACGAACGCGAATAATATTTCCGTGCACTCGGTCGGGTCGAGAGTGCGACGTAAAGATGTTTGACGTAAAACGGTCCAGGAAATTGGTGCAGATTCTTTTCGCCGTGCGATATTTCAAATTTCAAGCGCTGCACACCAATCAGGAAAGACTACTTACAGTCGTTATGAAACGCAAACACTCAACGACTCGATTCGCCGTTTTCAAAATTAGAAACTAAATTATTTAAGTGCGTTCGCTTTTCTGCGCGCTTTTCCGAGCTTCCCTCGGTCGCAACAATAAACAAACACGATATTATTGGAGCGTTGGATTTGTGTTCTGCTGCTGTGACGTACGTGTATGGAACACTATCAGTTGTCTGCATTGTGTGCGGCATGTCGGAAGATAAATCGAACCATTGACTGGCTTTATGATAGCATGTGATGCAGATGCTCGATTGCAATACCGAGTAAGCTTATTTTAACTGGATGAATTGGAGCTTTGTCTCGATGCATCCGCTGTTTGTAATCACCGGAGACTGTTTCTAAACACGGGGACAGCAGTCAAGTTTCACGGCAGAGACTATGCATCCGCGGTAATCCTTCAATAATAAGAGAAAATTAATCCCCGATCGTGTCGCATGCGAATATGAGTGGTTTTCGACCGACCAGAGCCTGCAATCAAAATAAAACCGTTTTCAACTATTGCCGCTGATTACTTGGCCGGACGCCAACGGCGGAGACATAAACCTCAGTGCCACAATATTTGAACATTGTAATCGCACGGATAAATTGCGATGCTAATGAATTAACCAATTAAAAGAAGAGACAAACTGTGGCAACACTTTCCAAGTTATGCCGGCTCTTTGCTCGGTGCAAAGATTCCGGCGTGGTGCTTTCATTGATTCTATCGAGAATTTAATCTTGATTAGGATGAATGTATACACTTCGAAAACCGATCGACGAAGTTTCATTTTCAATCATTTTTGCGGAGCTAGACTATTTGCTTGTTGAAATTAGCTAATTTCATCATGGACTATTTTCAAGTCATTTCTAAGAAATTCATCAGATTGTAAATGCACTACAAGGGTATTTTACTTTAAGATAGTTTTTCACTTAATAAAAAGAATTCAGGAAAAGACGATTTTAAATTTATGCAATTACCCTTCTAACGTTTTAACCCTATAATACGGGTCTCCTTTTTTATGATCGAAATAACTCGAAAAAATAATAACAAAATTATAATACTATTTTCATTTGTTGACATTCTTTTCCTCATTATTAACTGAAACGAAACACCAATAGCATAAGGTGTGTACACGAAGAAAAAAAACAAGGAATATTTACAAGGGCGGTGTAGTAATTGTGCCGTATCCTGCTATAAGAATAGTGACTACAGTATTTTAGTAAACACAATGTTAAAATACTAAACAAAAATGATAAATATCTATATTTTAAAAATTATTTAGAATATAATAAATTCTACTGCATTAGCGTAATAATTTTTGCTATTTGTTGTATCATTTTTCATATAAAGCCTAATATTTATTATTAAAACGTTGGGATATATGCAGAGTTTACTCAAATATCTAGTAAATATTGGTCAAAATTCTATTAATTTTTAGTACATACTTATTTTCCGTGTATTAAAATGTTTTAATCAACCAAAAAAATGTATATATGGTGAAGTGTGGCAAAAGTGAACAGTTGATACAATTAATTAAAATTTGTAATAATAATGTTTTTATTAATTTTTATTAATTGTTCACTTTTGCCCCATTTCACCTTATATGATTTTATTTTAAAAATACCAATTGTATTATATCTGTGGCTATTTCCCATGAAAATTGAGTTAATGAAATGTTTGCAATTTCTTGCAACTATATTTTATTATTATCAGGCCAGATCATAGAAAAGTTATATTATTTTTATCATTAGATACTATAGACCTAAATGCGAATGAAAACTTTAATCCCGTTTTAGAAATAGATTTATAAATATGGACTTAACTGGTTTTTCCTTTTAGCCACAGATATATGATACGTTCGTCGTTAAAGAGTTAATGTTTTTAATACGCTCCATAATTGTTGTATTATTGTTATTATAAGTGAAAAGGATTATAACATGCATTATAATATTCATCTTTAATAATTGCTCCAGAAAAGTTTGTAAATACTCAGCATTAATTGTATTATTTTAAGCATCAAGAGAGATAAAATCAGAAAATCCTCGCAGTCAGTTCACTGCTTATAAACTTCGCACGAGAAATTTGATATCCGATTATCTCACATTGTGTGGTGGGTATATATTGGGCAAAAACTAATGAATTCCCATATATATGTATATACAATAATAAAACGCCATATGGTCGTAAGCCCTGAAAAAATAATTAACCACCCTGCAATATAATTCAATCCCAAAATTTCAATTCCTAAACAGTCAAAACGTGGGACATTTTTTCCCTCGGGCGAAAACAGACAAAAATATTCAAATTCGTTAAAGCTTCAATGAAAAACGTTAAAGTTATAATGCAGGTTTTCTCTTGGTCTGTTTCATTAAATTCCGCAACTACATACTAGAAATGAAAACAACTGTCATTAATTGAATGTTCTGTCTGTCTTTACTCTACTTTTTCCTCTTGCTCAACCAGAGAGCGCAGTTCAGTGCAGATATCAAAATAATTAGATTAGATTCGCACTCTTAATTCAGCATTCCCGTTGCGTACACCCACTTCCTCAGTCGCCCGTTCCCCATTCAACTCTCAGGATAGTTATTCAAGCGGGATTTAGAACGAATTAAAAGCGGCAGTAAAAAACAAATGAGACTGGAGTAAACGGGAGAAAAAAGAGTTAAGGAGTGCATCTACTCCAAATGATTTCGTTAAATTAATTATGGAATACAATCAAACTCGCAGTCGAGTTTCTACTCGTATGACTAAATTCCAAGCAGAAGTAGTGAGTGCGAAATCATAACCACAAAGCTTTCCGCTGCACTGTCGTTTTTGTTTACGGCGATCGCTGATTGTGTTTCGATGTAAATCGAACCTCAAGATTTATCAAGTTCTGTTATCACTGCATAAAAGCTGCTTTAAATTTAAAATAGACGCGATTCCAATTTCAATTTTTAACGCGGGAAAAGAGCTTTCATAGAAATTTATTGCTAATTAAAGCATCGGCAGAATCGGTAATTCCACGCCTCTCTCGCCTGCAGAAAACGACAGTTTATTTAGTTTTCGACTGGCGCAAGGCGAAAGGAAGATTCTGAATCAATTTTTCAGCAAACCGGCACCGAGTGAGAGTTATCTACCAGTTGACATTGCGCAACTCTTTTTATCGACCTGCAAAGTGCTTCGAGTATTCATCATTCTTGATGTTCCATATTCATCAAGCTATATGACGATCCTCAAAGCTAATTGCACATTTACGATTCAGGACCAGCGGGCCGCGACGTGCTGCTGACTTTTTCCTAATATGAAATTTCTTTTCGGAATTTACCGCTATAACAATGCCGTCTCATTTTTCCCTCTTTGAACACGCATTGTTTCGTGTTTTCTACGTTTAACCCCAATCGTATCACTGTGCAATTAGTTTTCGACTAGTCGATAATTCAAAATATCCACGCAACGGTCTTGTTTTCTTTATGGACAGAATTTCGTTGGCAATTATTTTTCGATCAGTAACGTAATTATTGCAGTCGAAAGTTTTTTTCATCGACTATTTTCACGTTGAAAATACTGCTGCGGGATATTAAAATTCTATTGGCTATTAGTCTTGTGCAGAGTAGATAATAAAGGATTAAATAAAAATTTTAATTCATCATAAAAGGGCAATACAACGACGAAAATCATTTGATCTTGAGAACAAAGCACTTTGAGAGATTTATGACAATAAATAAATTGATCGGGATTTGTTTAAAAAGCAGCATGTGGAAACACTCTCATGTTTTGTCTTTGATTTTTACACTCTTTCGGATGCATGGAACATTTCGTCGATACTGAGAGTGGAAACGAGATAATTAGAATCATTGTTTTCTTCTTTGACTTGCTCAGCACAAAACGGCCACCTATTGAAGAAGAGGCAAGATCAATATTATTCAGATTCAAAACTATTGTGGAAAGGGTCACTATCGATCAGCAGCAACAAAAAGTGACGGCGCAGTGCAGCATCGCGAGCACTCTATTTACGATTCAAAAACGCAAAGCAAAAGACAGACATTTTGACGAGCCGCGTCGATCTCTTCGCTTGAAAAAAACTGTTCAAGATTTGCAGCGTACGGAAATTGAAACGTACTTTTAGAATCGACCGCGCTGATTTGACAGCTCGATTAATAGAAATCCGAATGTCCTCGTCTCCATTTCCTTGGGTCCGAATTTCAAAAACTCACTGACGAGTTCTCAAAAGAGCAGCCATTGATTATTTCATCAAAAGATGACACACTTTCCGAGTGTTTTCCTCGATACAAGTGTATCGTCACATCTAGCGTTCGTGAAAAAACCACGCTGGATTACGTGACCATTGCGTGAAACATTGAAATTGACCGTTAAAGTAAGTCAAAGATTTTGCGGATTTTATAAGAAATTTATAGCAAGTACCTCTATAAATCCACACCCTCAAAGGACGTACAGCGCGGGTAATTCCGCCTGGAATCTGGTTTTTTATTTATTAAAATCGCAGTTATTTTTACCGCGCTTTTTAAGGCACTGCGTATTCAACAGAAATGTTCGTCTTAGAAGAATTTTCGCCTATCAAACACCCCGAATATTTACGATCTGAATTTTTGCTCTCACGGTTGGACATTTCTCCTCCGTGAGAATTGTAACTTTCCAATTTCCGGATCAAAAAGAGTCACTTTTCAATTCCACTCCGAATTGTTTATTCTGTAGCTAAAAAGAGTTAATTAGCAAACAAGTGCAGTTAAATAAGAAGTAAATAATAAACGCCGACTAAAAATAGCGCCGACTAGAAAAAGAGGAATATCGGTTCCACTGAGAAAAGAAGTGACTAGATAACGCGCAGCTTTTTATATATTTTATTGCAAAGCCTTGTTTCAGGATCACGTTGAAATAGACTTTGGCTGAGTTTTTTGTTCGAGGTGACCGAGAGCAGGTGGGTGGATCTCAGGCCAGTGTGCGGCGTCGTTATGCAAACAGTTCTTTCTACCCTTCGACTTGAACAGGATGCGAAATAAACGACGCGAACCCAAGACGTCGACGATGTGCATGAATTTTCAATGAGCGTGACATGACTGTTAACAGCTTTCGCGTCTGCCCCGCAACCACAATATGCATCGTGTGCTCATATTTCCGAGGAAATAAGTGAAACAAGAGTGATCCCGCGAAAATACTGCAGGAAGTAAAAAATTGTAAGTGTCGCGCAGCGTGCTCGAGCGGACGTCGATGTGTACACGCGAACGCAGAAGCGATCGTGTGCTTGATGAATATGTAGAATTAATGTTGTGTCAGCCAGTTAATTGGATGGCTCTGGAAATTATCATTAAGAAATTGTTTGATCGCACTTTGATCGATAATTCAATAATCAACTGGGCGGTGTACAAGTTTTTTCAATTTATGGACTTTTTATTTAGGTTAACGATGTTTTCGTTAAGATGACAGGATGTTTTAATTACGCCAACTGTTTTGATCCGTTTTGAGCTTTGGACGTGGTGCGCAGGCTCAGTCGGCGATCCTTCGGGCAACTGAAAAATCGGCTTCAGCGCTCCGTGGGGAACGATTAAAACGTCGTATTTGCATTTACTGTTCTGTATGGAACACTTCAACAAGTTATAACAGGTTTTACAAGGAAATTGCAGCGAAAAGTTGCGTAAAATTGAAAAAAGTAAAGTGGTTTTTCACATTATGCACGTTCGATAATACGAGTTTTGTCTGAATTTGGAAGATTTGAGAGTAATGGCAGAACATGCGATCACGATATGAACATTGATTTCATATTTTTCTGCGCTCCCGGGTGGAGCTTCGGGCGGTGCGCGGCAAGGGAAGGTGTCCCATGTTTTTGCCGTGTATTAGAGTGCAGTGAACTTCTAAATAATGAAATTATTCAATTAAACGTACAACAATAATCTTCGTTCGAATGTTCTTTTGTGATCGAATTATAGCTCAGCTGAGAATAACTAATCACACACAACAATTTGTGTAATGAAAATTAATAATTTTCGCTTGAATAGACACAAAAATGTTTAATAATGAGAAAAAACTGTATCGAAAATCCGGTCAATATAGCAATTTCAGCGTATTTGATTTCCTAAAGCGATGTGCACGCACAAAACGATATCTTTGAATCAACAAAGGGAATTTTGTCAAACGAATTTAGTTACTTTCAATATTTTATTTTCTTCGTTCGTAGGAAAAAATTGGTTGCATGATCAAAAAGTGAGTTCTGCCATGGTCCCTTTTGAAATCAACTCCTCTGTGGTTTCATAACAACGAAATAATTTGGTTAAAATAAGCTTTATCCAAATGACAAAATTGTTTCGTTCAAATGTTAAAATATAGTTATAATCAGCAGCGCATTAGCTTTGAACATCGGAATTTTGCATTTGCGAGAAATTGTTAGTTTTGTATAAATTGCTCGTTTTGTGAAAGTTTTTAGTGATTTATGTAAAACAAAGAAACAAATATTATTTTTATTTCGCTAAAATCT
This sequence comes from Cremastobaeus sp. ZL-2020, assembly GCA_022817545.1. NCBI lineage: Eukaryota > Metazoa > Arthropoda > Insecta > Hymenoptera > Scelionidae > Cremastobaeus > Cremastobaeus sp. ZL-2020. Next base: position 2,822 of record JABFPD010000593.1, on the reverse strand, counting down.
ACTTTTTAATATATGACCCATATGTTGATAATAAATAGATCATGAATCATCATATATTCCAATTATTACTCAAATGTTCTGATTATTATTATCGGATTTTACACTCCAAATACTCCGGCGAATTAGTTTGTCCGGTTATCAGACAAAATTGCCCTCCAAATGATCGTCTTAAACAAGCAATAATTCGAATGTCTTTCATACATAAACGCTGGGAACAAATAAAGTTGAAATGAAATTCGAATTATTTGAGCATCATTCAAAATGGATTAAACTCTAGTTTTTTCCTTCTTGGCTTAGAGCTTCACTTGACCAAGAGGTTGATTTGTTCATGACAAATAATCTAGGACGTCAAGTTTATATAACTCATCCACATTCGCTCGATCCAGCTACATGATTTCGTTGACTTGCGTGTTTTTAGTAAAACGCGCCGGTTTCAGCTGGACCATTTTGCTAAATCTGCTAAATTGGATCGTGCAAGTTGAATATTCTCCGCCAAGTACTTCTGGTTTCTAAAGACGTAATTAATGCCGCTTCCAGGGCGACCGATATTTGACCGAATTTTATTGTCAAAGGGGCAATAACTTGTAATGAGTCCAAAGACAATACTCGTTGTAATAACTTTAGATCAGATACTCGGATTTAACGGTCGAAGTAATGGCAAGTAAATCTTCGGCTGGCCGAATTCCGAAAACAACGAAATATTCCCAGTTACATTGCTCGAATAAATGATTTTTAATCGATGAGGAGCGCGTCTCTTTTAATTGATTCTCGCGAATCTAACTTAATTAGCTGCGATTAAAACCAAACGACGATAATGTCATTTTGGAAATGTTATTTGCGAATTATTGAATAACTGTCCAGAGAAATGATCGTTGTATTTGGAATGAGTAAAATTCCGGCACTTTTTTTATTGCTATTTTTTTCGCGACTTTTTCGACTTGCGAAGTTCAATCAACTTTTTCTAGCTTGGGATTTCACTTCGCTCCTTTTTTCATTTTGTCACCGCGTTGCCGGAATCATTTATTAACAAAAAAAATTCATTACTCGTTTCTTAAATTCGCAGTTAATACTTATTTATTGCGTTTATCAAGACTTCGAAAAATGAAATTAGTTGCCATGAGATATTACTTCGGTAACACAGAAATATTGCACAAAGCTTGCGCAGACGCCATATTCAAATGCAAATACAAAAGAATTTTGAACGATTTAACAAACTTCAATAAAGTTCGTTTACTGTCTATGAAACAGCGACTGTAAAATTGAACTCATTTGCAGTATTTCCGACGGTTTATTTACATTCAAACGAACAAAATAATTCGGTAATAATTACTGCAAAAATTAACATTCGGAAACGCTTTTGCTAGGTATTGATTAACTCAATTCAAGTTTTCACTGAACCCAGCGACTGGTTTCCTTTTAAATTAAAAACTCTTATTGTAAGAATATTATTGCAATTACTAACGAATTCCAGAATTATTATTGAAATTAAGTCGAATAACGAATTTTCAGCGTGAAAACGATCAACTGAAACGCTCCACCAATGGAGGGTTTAACGTAATTTAAGTGGATAATTTTCTTAATAACAGTATTCAAGGAGGAATTCAACATCGATAGAATCTAGAATATTTTTCGGGACAAAAAGTTGAGATTTTAAGATTCATTTTTTGCAGCGTTTCTTGAAAATTCGCAAAACGACAAAGGCAAAAATGTACAAAATAGTTCCCAATGCATTAAGCGCATAACATCGCACCGACGAATTGCAGCAGAACACTGCAAAAACTGCCGTTTTAAAACTGCTCAATTTTAAAACACGAAATAGTGTTTTACATGTTAAAAAGATAGGATGTAGGTTGTTTACGACCATTAACAGACATAGTATGTCTGTTAATGGTCGTAAACAACCTACATTATATAATTTAAACAGACGTTAATTCAAATATATTAAAAAGATAGGTTAAAGTTTTAAAACACTTGAAAACGTTTTAAAAATTAGTACAAAACGTTTTATTTTAAAACACTAGTTTTCGCAGTGTGTAAATTTAAGGAAAATAAATAAATCGCGCTAAGATTCACAAAAGTAAAAATGCCATCGAAATATACTGCTTCAATTGCGAAAATTTATATATTTTTTAAATACCTTATGTAAAGATTATATTTCACACTATGGATCTACTGCTGCACAAAAGGAAATGTCGAATGAGCAACCATCGTAGAAAATGAATATATTTATAGTGAAAATAATGATATAGTTGCAATTTAATGAAATTTCGCTCCGCATTATTAATTATGCAATCATTGACTAAGAGAAGTTATTCCACGCTATTGGTCAATCTTTCTTGTCTTATTAATACTTAGTTCTTATTAGAAATTAAAATATCATTTGCAACTTTCAGATAATATATTTAAATCCCAAAAATATTAAAAGAAATGCTAGAAACTGTTTACAAAAAGTAATTGAAAACATTTAAAATAACTTTTAAAATCCAATTAAATCAGGTGAAGACTACTTATAAATATTAATAAATTTTCCAACACTTTATTTGGTGTTTACATAAAAACAACGTACATTTCACTTATTTATTATGAAATACCAGGGTTGAAGAAAAAAAGATTTAATATTAGAAAATCTTGGTCGTATTTCATCATCCATGGTTATACGATTAAAAATACTTATGCAAAAAGTTACATGTATAATTTTCGGACTACGTGCAGGTAACCATTGACTCTTTATCGTTGTTTGTTAAGTAACGTTTAATGAAAATTTTCGAATATTTTGCAAATTTCTTGGGATTTTATAATTTTCCATATAAAAAAGAGGCACG